>LPNX010120248.1:0-48585 GCA_001517045.1 Pseudotsuga menziesii
ACATATATATATATATATATATATATATACATATATATACATATATATGTATATGTATACATATATACACATGTATACATATGTACACATGTGTACATATGTATACATATATATATGTATATACATATATGTATATAGATATATCTATATATACATACATACATACATACATACATACATACATACATACATACATACATATATATATATATATATATATATACATTTTTATATAAGCAATTTGAAATATTGGATAATTTTTAATGCATAAATTCCACTAAAATCCATTTGAACACAATTTCAAAGTTGAACAACCTGTCAATTATCCATTTCACACCATCAAATGGATTTGAAATTGTGTTCAAATGGATTTAAGTAGAATTTATACATTCAAAAATATTGTCATGTGCACACTAGTTTAATTGACACCCTTAATTAATCTAGGATCATAGTTTCCCTTAGCTTATTTGTCAAATTGAAAAGTGAAAACCTAGAAAGTAATTTCTGGAGTAGATTCAAGAGGTAGTAATTACAACTCTTCAATTGCTTTGTCACCTCTTATAAAAGAGAGCAGCAGTTATAGAGAAAAAGGAATAGAAAAAAGAGAGCATGTATATATTTATTCTACTATTGCAACATATCTAATTTTATTGTCTCAATCCTTCAATAGCCTAGCAATGCTAGCAATGGCAAGTAGGCTACCATATAAGGTTTAGCAATAGAGTGAAACAAGAGGTGCTTCCTTTTGAAGGCAAATTGAGTTTGGCTTTAGTAAAGTCTTCTCACTATTTGGATCTTCATCATGCTTTACTTTAAACTTTTTTGGACAACATATGGTCTTGGGAACACCTTGTTTATAGGAAAATTGTTTGATTGCTAGAATCATTTGGGTTACTATTCGTTGTACATAAATCTTCACTAATAGATAAATATTTCTTTGGGCATACTTGGACTTTGATTTCTATGTGTATATTACTTGTCTTTCACGGATTTCTCACTTAATTTATGAATGCTTTTTAGTTTTATTTGTCTTGTTTATCTTATACTTACAATTTTTTGAGTTTATTGATAATTTCATAATCTAATTATTTAAGTATTTTATTCAAAAATGATTTATGCAAATTTTTGTTGGATTAGCAATTTGATTCTACAATTTTATCTCAACTTAGAATCTATATTTTATTTTAATTAACAAGTATCTACCATAGTATTTTATACATTTATTAGTTTATATTTCCACTCATATTCAATTTAAATAGTTCATTAGGATTTGTTTTGCATTTTAACTCAAGAATAAGGCAATTAATCATTAACATAAGACACGTATTAAGATTGATGTACACACATAATTGGAAGGATAATATCTTTAAGGAGAAAGACTTCGTCAACTTGCTTAACTCATTAATTTAACTATGTAGTTAGTGATTTTATGGGGTTAAACATAACATGGGCTTCCATTCTCGGGTTTTTTCCCCTTGAGAGACCTACAAGGTGTTTCAAGTGTTGTGCTTGATTTTCATTTCGAGCATCAATATAAACATCAAAAGGAACATCTCTCTCACATTGGAATACTCCATTATTGATATGGTAATATACACAAGAAGATGCTTTATAAGTTGGCATAGTAATGTCTATAAAAGCACCTATGTTAACTCTCGATAAAACTAGAATGAATTAAGGAGACCAATAACTTGTCAAAAGAGTAAGGGAAGAATGCAAGTATGAAAGCAAGTGGGGAAGGTGGAGGCATGATGTAGCTTTATAGAATGTAGGGAATGTGCATAGGGAATCCTTCCAATTTAGTTGATCATTTTTTTATAATTTGCATCAATAACTAGCCACTCTTGTCCGAAGTATGTGAGATTCATGATGATAACTACTAGTGGTTGAGGTAAATCTAGAAATTAAGGTAGAATAAATGTTGGTGGGGTGTACAAGGTATCCAACTATAAAACGCCCTTTCTCATATAAAAACAATTTAACCCTAGTTAATCTACATTGAACACTAATCTAAGAGAATTCATAGGAGATTCACATCAAGTCCTTCCATTAAAATGACTATTGTGCTACAGTTAGTTGTGGAAATGATGACAAGAGAAGAAAAAAAATCCATTGTAATTAATGTCTAAGATGTCATAGTGGTAATGTTGTGTTGTGTTGTCATATTCACTATATTTGAAGAGTTTGATAAACCTATTCAAGAAATAAAACACTTACAAAATCTTAAAACATAAATAAGCAATGGTACATCACACGTACTATACATAAGATTTACCTGAGAAACCTTTAGTCGAGAAATCAACCTAACTCAAATCTATGCCTCCTATTCAATTGTTATAACTTACCGTTCACTAATACAATATTTAGGTATTTTATAGCTTCAATTAACTCAAATAGGTTAACATGGATTAGATTACAACCCTAATCCCTTAACCAAGATTAGATTGCAGTGGCCCAAATATGACTATCCAAAAAAACACAAAATGGACCAAAATATAGTATCCATTTCACACCATCAAATGGATTTGAAATTGTGTTCAAATGGATTTAAGTAGAATTTATGCATTAAAAAATATTGTCATGTGCACACTAGTTTAATTGACACCCTTAATTAATCTAGGATCATAATTTCCCTTAGCTTATTTGTCAAATTGAAAAGCGAAAACCTAGAAAGTAATTTCTAGAGTAGATTCAAGAGGTAGTAATTACAACTCTTCAATTGCTTTGTCACCTCTTATAAAAGAGAGCAGCAGTTATAGAGAAAAAGGAATAGAAAAAAGAGAGCATGTATATATTTATTCTACTATTGCAACATATCTAAGTTTATTGTCTCAATCCTTCAATAGCCTAACAATGCTAGCAATGGCAAGTAGGCTACCATCTAAGGTTTAACAATAGAGTGAAACAAGAGGTGCTTCCTTTTGAAGGAAAATTGAGTTTGGAGTTAGTAAAGTCTTTTCACTATTTGGATCTTCAACATGCTTTACTTTAAACTTTTTTGGACAACATATGGTCTTGGGAACTCCTTGTTTATAGGAAAATAGTTTGATTGCTAGAATCATTTGGGTTACTATTCCTTGTACATAAATCTTCATTAATAGACAAATATTTCTTTGGGTATACTTGGATTTTGATTTCTATGTGTATATTACTTGTCTTTCACGGATTTCTCACTTAATTTATGAATGCTTTTTAGTTTTATTTGTCTTGTTTATCTTATACTTACAATTTTTTGAGTTTATTGATAATTTCATAATCTAATTATTTAAGTATTTTATTCAACAATGATTTATGCATATTTTTGTTGGATTAGCAATTTGATTCTACAATTTTATCTCAACTTAGAATCTATATTTTATTTTAATTAACAAGTAGCTACCATAGTATTTTATACATTTATTAGTTTATATTTCCACTCATATTCAATTTACATAGTTGATTAGGATTTGTTTTGCATTTTAACTCAAGAATAACACAATTAATCATTAACATAAGACACGTATTAAGATTGATGTACACACATAATTGGAAGGATAATATCTTTAAGGAGAAATACTTCGTCAACTTGCTTAACTCATTAATTTAACTATGTAGTTAGTGATTTTATGGGGTTAAACATAACTTGGGCTTCCATTTTTGGGTTTTTTCCCCTTGAGAGCCCTACAAGGTGTTTCAAGTGTTGTGCTTGATTTTCATTTAGAGCATCAATATAAACATCAAAAGGAACATCTCTCTCACATTGGAACACTCCATTATCGATATGGTAACATACACAAGAAGAAGCTTTATAAGTTGGCATAGTAATGTCTATAAAAGCACCTATGTTAACTCTCGATAAAACTAGAATAAAGTAAGGAGACCAATAACTTGTCAAAAGAGTAACGGAAGAATGCAAGTATGAAAGCAAGTGGGGAAGGTGGAGGCATGGTGTAGCTTTATAGAATGTAGGGAATGTGCATAGGGAATCCTTCCAATTTAGTTGATCATTTTTTATAATTTGCATCAATAAATAGCCACTCATGTCCGAAGTATGTGAGATTCATGATGATAACTACTAGCGGTTGAGGTAAATCTAGAAATTAAGGTAGAATAAATGTTGGTGGGGTTTACAAGGTATCCAACTATAAAACGCCCTTTCTCATAAAAAAACAATTTAACCCTAGTTAAACTACATTGAACACTAATCTAAGAGAATTCACAGGAGATTCACATCAAGTCCTTCCATTAAAATGACTATTGTGCTACAGTTAGTTGTGGAAATGATGACAAGAGAAGAAAAAAAATTCATTGTAATTAATGTCTAAGATGTCATAGTGGTAATGTTGTGTTGTGTTGTCATATTCACTATATTTGAAGAGTTTGATAAACCTATTCAATAAATAAAACACTTACAAAATCTTAAAACATAAATAAGCAATGGTACATCACACATACTATACATAAGATTTACCTGAGAAACCTTTAGTAGAGAAATCAACCTAACTCAAATCAATGCCTCCTATTCAATTGTTATAAATTACCATTCACTATACAATATTTAGGTATTTTATACTTTCAATTAACTCAAATAGGTTAACATGGATTATATTACAACCCTAATCCCTTAACCAAGATTAGATTGCAGTGGCCTAAAAATGACAATCCAAAAAAACACAAAATGGACCAAAATATATTATCCATTTCCCACCATCAAATGGATTTGAAATTGCATTAAAATGGATTTAAGTAGAATTTACGCATTAAAAAATATTGTCATGTGCACACTAGTTTAATTGACACCCTTAATTAATCTAGGATCATAGTTTCTCTTAGCTTATTTGTCAAATTGAAAAGTGAAAACCTAGAAAGTAATTTCTCGAGTAGATTCAAGAGGTAGTAATTACAACTCTTCAATTGCTTTGTCACCTCTTATAACAAAGAGTAGCAGTTATAGAGAAAAAGGAATAGAAAAAAGAGAGCATGTATATATTTATTCTACTATTGCAACATATCTAAGTTTATTGTCTCAATCCTTCAATAGCCTAACAATGCTAGCAATGGCAAGTAGGCTACCATCTAAGGTTTAGCAATAGAGTGAAACAAGAGGTGCTTCCTTCTGAAAGCAAATTGAGTTTGGAGTTACTAAAGTCTTCTCACTATTTGGATCTTCATCATGCTTTACTTTAAACTTTTATGGACAACATATGGTCTTGGGAACACCTTGTTTATAGGAAAATTGTTTGATTGCTAGAATCATTTGGGTTACTATTAGTTGTACATAAATCTTCATTAATAGATAAATATTTCTTTGGGCATACTTGGACTTTGATTTCTATGTGTATATTACTTGTCTTTCACGGATTTCTCACTTAATTTATGAATTCTTTTTAGTTTTATTTGTCTTGTTTATCTTATATTTACAATTTTTTGAGTTTATTGATACTTCGTAATCTAATTATTTAAGTATTTTATTCAACAATGATTTATGCATATTTTGTTGGATTAGGAATTTGATTCTACAATTTTATCTCAACTTAGAATCTATATTTTATTTTAATTAACAAGTAGCTACCATAGTATTTTATACATTTATTAGTTTATATTTCCACTCATATTCAATTTACATAGTTGATTAGGATTTGTTTTGCATTTTAACTCAAGAATAAGGCAATTAATCATTAACATAAGACACGTATTAAGATTGATGTACACACATAATTGGAAGGATAATATCTTTAAGGAGAAAGACTTTGTCAACTTGCTTAACTCATTAATTTAACTATGTAGTTATTGATTTTATGGCGTTAAACATAACTTGGGATTCCATTCTCGGGTTTTTTCCCCTTGAGAGCCCTACAAGGTGTTTCAAGTGTTGTGCTTGATTTTCATTTCGAGCATCAATATAAACATCAAAAGGAACATCTCTCTCACATTGGAACACTCCATTATCGATATGGTAATATACACAAGAAGATGCTTTATAAGTTGGCATAGTAATGTCTATAAAATCACCTATGTTAACTCTTGATAAAACTAGAATAAAGTAAGGAGACCAATAACTTGTCAAAAGAGTAAGGGAAGAGTGCAAGTATGAAAGCAAGTGGGGAAGGTGGAGGCATGGTGTAGCTTTATAGAATGTAGGGAATGTGCATAGGGAATCCTTCCAATTTAGTTGATCATTTTTTATAATTTGCATCAATAACTAGCCACTCTTGTCCGAAGTATGTGAGATTCATGATGATAACTACTAGCGGTTGAGGTAAAGCTAGAAATTAAGGTAGAATAAATGTTGGTGGGATGTACAAGGTATCCAACCATAAAATGCTCTTTCTCATACAAAGACAATTTAACCCTAGTTAAACTACATTGAACACTAATCTAAGAGAATTCACAGGAGATTCACATCAATTCCTTCCATTAAAATGACTATTGTGCTACAGTTAGTTGTGGAAATGAGGACAAGAGAAGAAAAAAAAATCCATTGTAATTAATGTCTAAGATGTCATAGTAGTAATGTTGTGTTGTGTTGTCATATTCACTATATTTGAAGAGTTTGATAAACCTATTCAAGAAATAAAACACTTACAAAATCTTAAAACATAAATAAGCAATGGTACATCACACATGCTACACATAAGATTTACCTAAGAAACCTTTAGTCAAGAAATCAACCTAACTCAAATCCATGCCTCCTATTCAAT
Source organism: Pseudotsuga menziesii (assembly GCA_001517045.1). Lineage (NCBI taxonomy): Eukaryota > Viridiplantae > Streptophyta > Pinopsida > Pinales > Pinaceae > Pseudotsuga > Pseudotsuga menziesii. Next base: position 6,681 of record LPNX010120248.1, read on the forward strand.
TGTTATAACTTACCATTCACTATACAATATTTAAGTATTTTATAGCTTCAATTAACTCAAATAGGTTAACATGGATTAGATTACAACCCTAATCCCTTAACCAAGATTAGATTGCATGGGCCTAAAAATGACTATCCAAAAAAACACAAAATGGACCGAAATATATTATCCATTTCACACCATCAAATGGATTTGAAATTGTGTTCAAATGGATTTAAGTAGAATTTATGCATTAAAAAATATTGTCAAGTGCACACCAGTTTAATTGACACCCTTAATTAATCTAGGATCATAGTTTCCCTTAGCTTATTTGTCAAATTGAAAAGTGAAAACCTAGAAAGTAATTTCTAGAGTAGATTCAAGAGGTAGTAATTACAACTCTTCAATTGCTTTGTCACCTCTTATAAAAAAGAGCAACAGTTACAGAGAAAAAGGAATAGAAAAAGAGAGCATGTATATATTTTTTCTACTATTGCAACATATCTAAGTTTATTGTCTCAATCCTTCAATGCCTAACAATGCTAGCAATGTCAAGTAGGCTACCATCTAAGGTTTAGTAATAGAGTGAAACAAGAGGTGCTTCCTTCTGAAGGCAAATTGAGTTTGGAGTTAGTAAAGTCTTCTCACTATTTGGATCTTCATCATGCTTTACTTTAAACGTTTTTGGACAACATATGGTCTTGGGAACACCTTGTTTATAGGAAAATAGTTTGATTCCTAGAATCATTTGGGTTACTATTTGTTGTACATAAATCTTCATTAATAGATAAATATTTCTTTGGGCATATTTGGACTTTGATTTCTATGTGTATATTACTTGTCTTTCACGGATTTCTCACTTAATTTATGAATGCTTTTTAGTTTTATTTGTCTTGTTTATCTTATACTTACAATTTTTTGAGTTTATTGATAATTTCATAATCTAATTATTTAAGTATTTTATTCAACAATTATTTATGCATATTTTTGTTGGATTAACAATTTGATTCTACAATTTTATCTCAACTTAGAATCTATATTTTATTTTAATTAACAAGTAGCTACCATAGTATTTTATACATTTATTAGTTTATATTTCCACTCATATTCAATTTACATAGTTGATTAGGATTTGTTTTGCATTTTAAATCAAGAATAAGGCAATTAATCATTAACATAAGACACGTATTAAGATTGATGTATACACATAATTGGAAGGATAATATCTTTAAGGAGAAAGACTTCGTCAACTTGCTTAACTCATTAATTTAACTATGTAGTTAGTGATTTTATGGGGTTAAACATAACTTGGGCTTCCATTCTCGGGGTTTTTTTCCCCTTGAGAGCCCTACAAGGTGTTTCAAGTGTTGTGCTTGATTTTCATTTCGAGCATCAATATAAACATCAAAAGGAACATCTCTCTCACGTTGGAATACTCCATTATCGATATGGTAATATACACAAGAAGATGATTTATAAGTTGGCATAGTAATGTCTATAAAAGCACCTATGTTAACTCTCGACAAAACTAGAATAAAGTAAGGAGACCAATAACTTGTCAAAAGAGTAAGGGAAGAATGCAAGTATGAAAGCAAGTGGGGAAGGTGGAGGCATGATGTAGCTTTATAGAATGTAGGGAATGTGCATAGGGAATCCTTCCAATTTAGTTGATCATTTTTTATAATTTACATCAATAACGTGTCAATAACTAGCCACTCTTGTCCGAATTATGTGAGATTCATGATGATAACTACTAGCGGTTGAGGTAAAGCTAGAAATTAAGGTAGACTAAATGTTGGTGGGCTGTACACGGTATCCAACTATAAAACGCCCTTTCTCATATAAAAACAATTTAACCCTAGTTAAACTACATTGAACACTAATCTAAGAGAATTCACAGGAGATTCACATCAAGTCCTTCCATTAAAATGACTATTGTGCTACAGTTAGTGGTGGAAATGATGACAAGAGAAGAAAAACAATCCATTGTAATTAATGTCTAAGATGTCATAGTGGTAATGTTGTGTTGTGTTGTCATATTCACTATATTAGAAGAGTTTGATAAACCTATTCAAGAAATAAAACACTTACAAAATCTTAAAACATAAATAAGCAATGGTACATCACACATACTATACATAAGATTTACCTGAGAAACCTTTAGTCGAGAAATCAACCTAACTCAAATCCATGCCTCCTATTCAATTGTTATAACTTACCATTCACTATACAATATTTAGGTATTTTATAACTTCAATTAACTCAGATAGGTTAACATGGATTATATTACAACCCTAATCCCTTAACCAAGATTAGATTGCAGTGGCCTAAAAATGACTATGCAAAAAAACACAAAATGGACCAAAATATATTTTCTTAGAAACTTCATCCCCAAACCATGGGATGAGGGGGAGATAGATGTGGCTAAGTCTACTTGCAAATAATGCAACACATATCCAACAATCTTATCTAATATTTTGGCTTTGGTAGGATCAAAAAATTACCATGTTAATGATTTCTTACAGAATTTGTTATGCATGGTGACATGGAATGTAACAATTTAAGGTGATATGCCCATATGTGTAATATAATAGACAACGTATCAAACCATTGATAAGTCACGGGGAAAGTTTGGTGAACTAGGGAAGAAAGAAAAGTTTCAAATTAGAATAGAACACTCTTTAGTAGAATTCCTACAAGGTCCATACATCATACAAATAGTTCATGGGGGATACAAGGTAAATGAAGGTTAGGGTAAAACCAATATAGTCATTTGGTGTTTAAAGTCCCATAAACCTATTTATTGACAAATGATATTTTGAATCCTAAACATGCATCGTTGGTCATGAATTTTGTGGGCATTGGATATAGATGTGTGTGTGTGTGTATTTGGAAAGATGAAGTAATGCAGATTACTTATATGTGGTGAGAACGTTTTGATGCCTCATACGTATAAACACGTATAAATAGGTGTAATCAAATTTTCGGAGTCTAGTAGTGGCCTTAGGGGTATCATTATATTTAACAATGATTAATATGGTTATCAAGGTAGTGGTGTAGTGTTAGCACAAAGAATTTATGAAATAAAAATAGTAACTAAATGAGAGTTCCAAGGTAAAAGGATTTCATTACTAGGTGTTGATGGCTAGAAAAAGACTAGTCACACACCATACCTTATGTTAGTCGATTATAACTATTTTAATTTGTGTAATTTAAGCACATGTGCGTAGAATTAACTTAGGAAAAAATCAAATGCATAAATTTAAAACGAGATAATTAATATTTAAGGACCTATGCTAAGTCAAATACATGAGCAAGGATTGACAATAAGGTGTAAAGTCAAAAAAATCGATGGAATGGTGTGCAAAGAACCCCAACCCATTTTAAGTATAGGAAGGTGATATTTATTATTCATGTATCCCACTTTTTCATGGATGTTGTAAATATAGTGATAGATTTGTGGTTAGGAGTGACTACCAAGTTCACCAACCCATTCCTATGTCCATCTCACTCTATTTTCTTCCATTGGCAATCCCCGATTTGGGAATTCTTATATATGCATAGCTAATTGCAGAAGGAAAATTTATTCTCCCTTGTAAGTTTTGAGATGAAATGGAAATAATTCGAAAGAGTGCTATATTAATTATTTGCAACTTATGAAAAGAGTTAGATCAATTTTATAGGGTAAGAATCTTGTTAACCATTGTGGGAAGTAAATAAGTTAGAGTAAGTGATAATATGTTTGTAAATATTGCAAAACTATTTAGTTATGAATAAAATCATACTTGTGGCTAGGGAATTCTATTAGCAATTTTTTTGCATTCTTAGGTAAAATTATTAGTTAAACCCAGATATTATGTATTGTGAACACTAAGGAATCCACGCGGATTGAGAGATTAGTCAATCTTGTCATGTGTATGTTTTATAATTGTGAAAGCAGGGACTTGTTGGATACATGTATAATATTATTTGTTTCCCTTATTTTAATATTCATATTTTTAAATTTTATTATATTGTTGCCTATTATGTATTGTTCATTAGCTATGAATTTAATTGAATCTTATTGTTTGCATGGTGTGGATTCAACCTAAATAAAGAGTTATATGGAGGAATAAATATGTAGAGTCGATTTATATATGATTGTGCATTCATATGGACACGATCTTGTCATTTGTAAGTGTATTATAATACTTGAACATCATAGAATATTAATTTGGTAATTATGAAAAAATGGGTATATACCAGAGAACCTTATTGGTAGGTGAAATGAGGTCCCTTTTGATGTAAGTGACCAGAGAGTTGTAGGAAAGGCCACTAAGTTCACAATGTTGCTCATTATATACATTTATGTTTTGATTGTTTCTTTGTTAGTATGTTGTCATATGTTGATTCAAGAGAGAGTAAATTTGGTCAGAGATCAATTTATAGCAGTTTAGTAGTAGTAACCCTCATCACTCTTAAAGGCCACTTAATGTAACATGGTAGGTATCAAGGTAAGGAGAGTACCTTATTGAGAATTTGATAGGTGATAAATGCGACTTTAAGGTGTTTTTGAAAGAATATTTTGAAGTGGAGTAGGTTGGATCAACCATAAATATTCATTGATCATTTATAAAACTATTAATAAATCATGTTTCTAATATATGTTATGAATATAATTTTGTATGACATAAGTAAAAAACGCATGTGATATTTATTGTAGTAGTTAAGAATGAGTTTGTTGACAAAGGGAAATGCCCCATATTCAATATCACATGTTCATCTCAAGGGAAGTCCCTATTCATTTTTATTACTCTTGGAATATCAAACTTTGTTAAATTACACCCCACTTAGAATAGGGAATCATCTAGATTTTGGCCCAACAACTATTATTGATTTTATTTCTCTATAGAGTATAGCCACCATTTATGTTCTATGATTTTAATAATAAAATAATTTAATGTTTATTTATACAACAATCCAAATAACCAATAAAGCCTAAATTTAAAAATACATAGTATTGAGCCCCTAAATTTTAAAATTCTATTTATAAACAAGGTTGAGTAACTGTTGGCGTTATGTTTTCCTGAATTTTCGGATTCTCCCTTAAAACTTTTCAATTTCCTTTTACTATTTTTGTCTTCTTCTTAAGGGGATTTTGCTACACAACTTTTTCTATCCAAGATTCGTCTCTTTATGATATGTCTTCTCTTATGTATTTTGAATGAATTTTCGAGACATACTTAAACAACTTAATCTGCAAGTTCATGAATATTTGTATTTCAAGTTTGATGGCTTTATCAAATTATGTGTAGATTGCGTTTGACTAGCATTCTTCTGATGCCTTTGTTCAAGCTAGACATGAACATGAACTTACAATATCGAGCATTGGAATCACATGAAAATTGATACATAATATCACTAATGTTTAACCACAAGTGACATGTTGTAGCTCTAGTAACAACGATATCAATGATGGTGGAGATAGAATCAAATGAAAGACCATGTAAAACTGCAGATAAATTTATTTTATAGTAGTCTAATAATGCATACATAGAGATCATCCCTTTGACCAACTATGTCACATATCAAATCATAGGGAAATGTACACTTATCAATAGATTGAGAAACCAATGTCCATTGGCATCTCTTTTGGTTTGGTTTGTGACTATCTTTTTGCAAAGATGCTTCACAATCAAAACATCAAGTATGGAGTTCAAATGGAATCCATAAAACTATAAAGTATAGTGTTGATCCTTCTTCATCTATATCTCTTCACCTCTATGATATAGATTAGAGGGATAGGATAACATATCCCATGATGAATGTGGAATAAACTCACTTCATAAATTAGTGATTCAATCACGATTCAATGAGTAATAATATGTCCAATAGTATAACAATATCTTATTATGTATACAAAATGACCCATCATAATGCTTTAACAATTATCATAATGACATGTTGTACAATGGTAAATGTGGTCACTAGACAATTATTACACAATCTCACATTCCCCCTCAATGTTGACTAGAGGGATGAAACATATCCAAAGGAAGATGCCATTATGATTAACATTCCTCCTTGATGACAAATTCTTGCATCTCCAATAAGTTGTGAAGACGAAGAAACCTAACCTTTTCCATGGACTTGGTGAAGATATCAACAACTCACTATTTAGTGGGGCAATACTCCAAATTAACAACACCATTTCCAACTAGGTCTCGATTGTAATGGTTATCAAGGTCAATGTATTTGGTTTTGGAGTGATACACTAGATTAAATGTAAGTTGAAGAGAACTGTCCTTATTGCATCTTAACTCACTGGGTGTATTCTGAACTAGTCCAAGCTTAGAAAGGACATGTCAGATCCACACATCTTCTTTAGATGCTTCCTTAGCTTCCCTATGCTCTATTTCAGAAGAAGAAAGAGAAAGTGCCCTCAAATTTTTACTTTTCCAAGAAATTAGACATGCACTAAGATGAAATACATATACTACAATAAATTGTGTATTAGTAGCATCTCCTACCCAATTAGAATCAATATAACCAAGAAATAGAACATAAGTCTTGTAAGATAAAAATAAAATAAAATAAAAACACCATAATTTTGAGTTCCTTAAAGATATCTGAGAATCCTTTTAGTTTCTTTCCATTGAATTTAGTAAGGATTTTGCATGAACCTTGAAACCATACTAACACCAAAGGAAATATTAGGTCTGACATGAGTCAAATAAAACAAACTACCAATAAGTTGTTAGTAAATGTGGCATCAACAAGAAATGATTCACAATCAACTGTTAATTTGAGTCGTGGTTGAAATTGTGTTGGTGAAGGTTTACAATAATTCCTATGACTATGAGCAAGGAAATCCAAAGCATACTCAGGATTTAGGATGAGAAAGGAACACCTGATTAACCATATACCAAACTTAAAGATCCATAAAAATCCTAAGACTTTCATTTCAAATTTTTTCTTTAGATCACTTTTCACTTCCTCAATTAACACGATGATGCTTTCTTTGAGAATTAGATCATCCACATAAAGAACAAATTTTAGGACACCATCTTTAAGAAATACAACATACAATTTTGGATCATAACGAGACTGCCTAAAACCACTTTTCGTGAAAATAGTATCCATTTTCTCATACCAAGCCTTAGGTGCTTGTTTAAGACTATACAAGGACTTGTTCAACTTGCATATCAAACTTGATGTGTCAGAAGTGATGAAACCAAGTGGTTCTTGCATATAAATTTACCCATGAAGATCACAATTTAAAATGCACTTCTGACATTCATTTGGTGAGTTTCCTAGTGAAAATATTCAGCAAGAGAGATAATGGTTCATATGGTTTTCATTTTAGCAACTAAGAAAAGGTTTTTGGTGTAATCAATACCTTATTTTTGTAGGAATACATTGGCTACCAACCAATACTTATGCTTTTAAACATACCCATCTCTTGAAAATTGTCTTATAAATCCATTTATATCCAACAAGATTCTTCCCGAAAGGAAGTGGAACTAAAACCCAAGTGTGATTTTTAATCAAGAATCATATTCAACAACCATTGCTTTCTCTCATTTTGAGTTTCCTTTAACCTCTACATAAGTGGAAGGATCATATGTGTCTAATATTTTTCCATAATAATAAATTTTGATCTAGTCTTAAGTGTCATATTGAATACCAATATCAGAACTTGCACAATCAAAGATCAATATGATATCAATATAAGTGTCATATTGATCTAGTAAATTTTTTTATTCTTCCTTAAAACTTTTCAATTTCTTTTTATTATTTTGTCTTCTTGAAACAATGAGTCTGTGTGTTATGGAAGAATTTGTATCTGGATAAAGAAGAGATCCATCTTCATAATAAATAATACATATTGAATAAAATGACTGATGATGAAATTATATAATGGGTAGCTTCCTTTTATATGCTTGGGAATCCCTTTTGAAGAGACACATCCTCTTAAACCTAATATTAATTGTTTATTATTATTATTATTATTATTATTATTATTATTTATTGTTATTGTTATTTATTATTTACAATTTATATTTGTAACATTGCCTCTCCATTAAGGGCGACTTTGCCCTCAAAGTTGGAGTGTTGAAGTTTTCTTTTATTTTGGCTCTGTGTCGAACTAATGACTTGAGACATGCAATTTTGATTATGACCACTAGTTCATTTTGTTTCTTTTGTTTTGGAATATGCATTATGTACTTGGTAATGTTTCATTTATGCTCTTTCCACTGGCGTGGTTGTAACTTTTAACTATTCTTGTCATTAACTAAACCAATTTGACAACAATAACTATTTCCATGGTATCATTCCCATTGGTGTTCTTTTGACGTGAGAGGATAGTCAAGGTAGAGTTTGAACCTAAAATATCTGATTTCTCTAACTTGATTTCCTTTGCACATTGTGGAATCCATCCCTTTTCATTGTGTTGATAATTGTTGTTGTGAGCAAAAATGGATTGACTCTCATCATAATCTTTGGCAAGATCATTTTCATCTTTATTGACGTGACAATTAGATGGTTATATGGACATGGATGTGTCATTATCTTTAATGTTCAAAACATCAATTTCATGTTTTTTATCAAATTTTTCTTCTGAACATTGAAAATCATATTTAGATTTAGTTTTTGAGTTTGTCTTGAGGGGACTTTGGTCTGCTTTGTTGGATTATTTTATTGAAGGCATCGACAATAGCTTTGTGGGCAGATTTCATAATTGACTACAACTTTCATACGATCAATTATTTTGTCCATCTTTCTCATTTACTCATAAAAAATCATTCTCAATTCTTCTCTAATTGACCTCATGGCTAATGTAAAAGTTAATAGTTAATCAATAATAATAGTTGTTATAATAATAACTATTATAATTATTGGATAGGATTAAATAAAAATAAAATAATTATATTTAAATATTTTTATTTAATAAGATATTATGATTTGAATTGTAAAGTTTTTAATAAAAATAAACATTAACACAATAATGACAACTATGTAATATTTTATTTTTTATTAAAATTTAGGGTTTGGTGGATGGAGGGAGATCGTGGGAGCCATGGAGAAGTTAGGATACGAGATTGGAGTGGGGAATGTGAGTGATATGTGTGGATAGGATGCGAACTAGGGATGACAGGGTTTGAAAGGGTGCAAGAGCTTTGTGAGTAGTAGTGTGTGGATAGTAGCAACGTGGAGAGGGATGCACATATATGCAGGCGTGGAGGTGGCCAACGACGCAGGGAGGTGATAGTGTGGAGTGTGCACGAGTGGTGAAGAAGATGAGGACGTGGAGACAAAGGTGCGCAGAGAGCTAATCCCCTCAAAAGTGGGTAACTTTGGAATTAATTAATTCAAAGATTATCCTAGGTTTGCTTACTTGATTATTTGATTTCCTTGAGTGGTTTTTCCTTGCTTGAGAATAGGGATTCCACACCCTTATTGCACACCCCCAAACTTATTAGGATTTTGGGCTTTTTTCTTGTACATAGGACTCCATTCCCAGTAGATTTAAGACTCTATGCCTTGATCTATTCCATAAACCCAAGACTCCACACCTTGATATTTCATGGATTTAGGACTCCACGCCCTAACCTCTATGATTTCTGATCTATTCTACCTTGAAACTCCATGTTTCCCTCAAGGTACTAATTTGTGAGCTCATACTCATCTAATGGTCCATTGGCAAGGTCTTATTCCCAAGACCTATACACATCACAATCTCATATATTAATAACATCCAATGAAATTCATGAAGAAAATAAATTAATGAGATTTTACCCAGATGTGTATATGACTTCCACGATTATTTAGTTATGAGGAAATGGATTCCATAGTCATTTGTAATATGAGCATCCATGTTGGATAGTAATCAAATTCCTTACAAAATATTGCTCATTTCAATATTAAGTATACATAGTCATACGAATTAGTTACCGTTAATCACATCATAATTCATCACTAACTAAACTCAATAATGACCAACCCTAGGTCCATATTTCACAATCATAGTCCATCATTGGAACAAAGAAACTATGTTTCTTATTGGAACACCCAGTGGAGATAAGATAAATAATTCATGTATGGATATAAAAATATGTATTTGATAAGATAAGTGATGCTATTACGTTTACAATGGTGGGTCTTATATAAGCCCATCGTGCCATTACTAAGAGGCATGTCTCTTGATTTAATTAATAAATGAATTATTAGCATTAATATTAATGGTATTTATTAATATATATTATTATGTTATATTTATATATTTTTATATAACATTTCCTTCCCTTTAGAGAAGCTTCGTCCTCAAAGCTTAGAGAAGACAAGACTTACGTCTGATTTTCTTTTTGAACCATCATCTCTAGATCATTTCTTTTAGTATTTGTGACACTTGATGAAATGAGACGATACGAGTTATGAATTCCAAAGAAGAAACGTTGCATTGTCGCTAATGTGGTCCATCTGATATCTATCTTCATTGAAGCTATTTGATACCTTTGTGGGGTGGTTCTTCTCGTTTGTTGCTTAGTATGATGCTTTGATGCTCTTTCTTGTCTGACAACATAACTTTTTTGTGTATGTTTATTTTGACTCTGTCATTGGTCAAAATGACGTTTATAATTGGGGTGTTGATAAGGAGTTTTTGTTGTTTGTTTTTATGTTGGGTTGACTTCCTTTGGAACTATGATAGGGACCAAATTTGTGTTTGTTTATTCTTTCTCAACTTGAATCTGTTTTTCGAAGGGTCTGTATGCTTCCTTCTGGATTTGAATTAATTTGTTCTCTAATATATTATTATTATTCTAAATCTTCTCAAACCTTTCGTATTGCAAATGTTTGTACTCATTTGATTTCTTGATTTTTTCTTCTACTTCGCAATTAACCTTTTTCAAAAAGGAATTTTCTTCATCTTTTCCCTGTAAGTTTTGCTAGAGATCTTGAATCTCCGCTTCTAACTTTTGATTGCATTTTGTTTTATCCTTTGTCTTCTTGATTTGAAGCAACAATTTTTTATTATGATCTCTTAGACAAGAGATTTCTTCATTTCGTTCTTGTATGTCCTTGTCGAATTTGTTTCTCTCCATTTCAAAATCCTTAGTTTGTTTGGTGGACTCTCGAATATGATCTCTCAATTTGGTATTTATTAAATCACTAAAATACTTCTCTTTGTTATTTTCAATTTGTAATTTTTTATTGCTTTCCTTGTAGTATCCTAATTCGCTTTTAAGTTTCTGTAATTGCAATTGTGAGTTACTTTGCTCACAACATATTGGACATGAGCAATTGCCATTATTAAACAATATCAGATATTGGAATTCCATTTTGTAATAAAGACATTTAGTCCAAAATTTAAATTTTATATAGAATCCATAACTTTTTTAACAAATCCACAATGATTTCTTCAATATCTTATGAGACTTGATTTATGCTCTTTTTTAGATTTTGTTGATTTTTTTCGTTTGGCTTGTTTTTTTGACCGTTATTAATTAATAAATAATAATTACTATAATTAAAAATAAAAATAAAAATTTATTTATTTTTTTGTGTGCGTGGAAACGTGGGGGATGGGGAGTAGAAATGGCGGGGCGNGAAAGCGAGCAGAGGAGTAGGAGCCGAGCGTTGTGCGAGATCTGGTGAGAACGCATAGGTGCAGGTGGATGGGCGAGCTGTGGGTAACACGCAGATGAATGGGTGAATTGTGGATAAGGCTGGCAGGAGTGGAAGCGCGTAGACGAGGAGACGGGGAGATGGAGCAACGATAGCAGCGGAGGATGGGGATGAGGGTGTCGTAGGGTTTGCAGGTGGTGGCGCGGCTATGGAATGCATGGGTGGTTTGGTAGTGTAGTGTGGGAAGGAGGAAGGTGAACGTGAACGGTGATGGAACGAGTGGGAGAGCGTGGATGGGGGAAGGGCGCGAGATGAAGGGGACGTGAGACAAAAGGATGGGGGTCGAGCGACGGTGTGTGGGTTGCATGGGAGAGGACTGAGAAAGGATTATTCGACTAATGCAGGCGCATGAGGTGAAAATGAAAAGGGAGCGTGCCTGGAGAGCGTGGCAGAGTGTTATAGAAGGAGGGGGTATGTGTAGGCACGGTGGTGCGTGGAAGAGAGTTGGATGGTGGGGATGGCGATGGTGCTAACACAGAGGAAAATTTTGTAGCAGATTGTATTTTCAGAAATTGTGAATTTTACAAAAACCTGAATCAAGGAGTCGGTGTGGAGAAACTCCAAGTTTTAGTTGGCCAAAAGCCAGTTTCAGCGGAATGCCTAAGAAAGGGCTTTAATACCACTAGAACAGAAAAACTCTGTTTCTTACTGGATATAGAAAATATATTTGTTAAGATAAGTGATGATATTACATTTACAATAGTGGGTGGTTTTATGTAAGCCCATCGTGTCCTTAAAAGCATGTTTCTTAATTTAATTAATTAATGAATTATTAGAATTAATATTAATGGTATTATTTTTATATATATTATTATGTTATATTTATATTTTTTTATATAACTGGATTCCATAGTATTAATAACTTAATATTATCCAATGAAATTCAGCAAAATCTCATATATTAATAGCATCCAATGAAATTCATAAAGAAAATAACTTAATCACATTTTACTCATGTGTATATGGATTCCACAGTTATTTAGTTATGAGGAAATGCATTCCATAGTCATTTGTAATATGAGCATCCATGTTGGCAAGTAATCAAATTCCCTGCAAAATCTTTCTTATTTCAATATTAAGTATACATAGTCATACGAATTAGTTACCATTAATCACATCATAATTCATCACTAACTACACTCAATAATGACCAATCCTAGGTCCATATGTCACAATCATAGTCCATCATCCATCCTATAAACATATGTCATAAGTTAGATGCAAAAATAGAAACATCCATATAACATGTACATAACCAAAATCGGTCTGATACATATATATGTAAGCACTCCCCATTCATATGAACCAAACTAGATCTACTACATATAGGTCTATACACAAGTCTGATGCATATAAGTCTACAACATATAGTTCTATACACAAGACTGACACATATAACCCATAGATTGAGTAATCAAAAGTATCCCTGTCTAGTGTCATAGGCTAGACCATAAAAAATGGGACACTACATACTCCCCCTCTTCGATTAAACTTGGCGTGAAGTTTTCAAATAAGCAAAAGAAAAAATATTACTTTCTTATCTCACATGGCGAGGATGACTCAATATAAGGCATGAAGCAATAACAAATAGGTGTGAAATGGACGCATTCCCTCTCTTTAGGTCATATCATTTTCAAAATTCAAAACAAATGATCCTTGTAATGTAACATCATCATTATGTCCTGCCAATCATCAAAATAGCATGCATATCTACTGATGCAATATATGATAGAGTTGACATATAATATCTAATGTCCAATACATTTGCCATACAGTTTGCTACATCATACTCTGATGTTGTTATATGTCTAGGTACAAATAGTATATATAATATTATAAGGAGGATCTAGAAACTTCCTCATATACTTATACTATTATAAAGACTCAACTTCATTAGTAATCAATACATGAGTTATTCCCATAATTCCTTGTTAACTCCTTGTATATTATCATATTTATAAAATTAATAACATAGCTATGGGATCATAATATCTCCAAGATATTAACACATTGTAGTTATACAAACCACATGCATTCTTAGTTGGGATATAATAGGCTTGACACACAGGTCAACATGCCAAATCAAAATGCACAGATACATTTAATCATATCACATCATTATATAAGTATATTATCTACACAACCTTAGTTACAACAAGGTTTTTAATGGAATTTCACAACATCCTTGATGGTTTTTCCATCATATCATTGAACTCTATACATATATGCTTACAAACAATTAGTACATACATACATTCCACGTATTCTTATGCTTTTATATTCAATTATTTTATGCACAATTCCCTCATCCACTTCTAACAAAATTCAAGAAACATTCTTGATCTCTAATAAACATGGTTATTTGGTATAACTATATTAGGTTATATTACCTCAACCATTTATCCACACTCACATAGACATCACTAGTACAACATTACCCAAATATACATACACATATGCATATCTTTACATAAGTCCAAAATCAATAATTAATATAATTCTTTTTCATTCCTAGACTCATACTCTAATCCCCATTTATGATCCCAACCTTCACAATACCAACAGTTTATACTCAAGCAACTTATGGTATATATTACTAAGTCTTCATAGATACGAATAATCGTATTCTTAACTTGCAAAACTTATCTCTACTTATTTACAACTTAAATCTTGTTAAATAAGGTATAATTTACTCAACTCACTATGAAACCATTAGTCATTCTACATAATGCCATTTTATTAAGAGCATTGCACACAAGCGTTTCTTCTGCTATTAGGATATAGAGTGAATAGTTAAACTCTTATTATTTTATCAAGATTATTTCTCTATAACAAATTATATGATAATTTTAAGATTATCTTCAAGGATCTTTTCCATAGAGATTCCAGGATCACAAAACCAACATAAACCATATTACGCTAAATATTTTACAATTTAGAGAATGATACAACATAATTTATCATTAACCATCATCCCAAAACCACCATTCTTGCATTCACTATGCTAAAAAAATCCCACAACCAATTATGTTTTGCATTTGAGGGGTAGATTTGACACTTCATGTCCTTAATTCATGAACACTACTTGTCCTTTCATCATTTTAGGGCATCATTAAAACTTACCTCATACTGATAAATTAACTAGATTAATACAACATAGTAAGGTTAAAAATAATGAATTCAAATCAAACTCACTATTGTCTTAACCATATTCAATCACAATTTTTGTACAAGCTTTAACAAAGCATTGAGATTCTTGCCTAGATTCATATAATGAATTCCTACTCCATCCTGAAATGAACTTCAAACCACATATTTTTTATTATTATGGAAATAGATAATTGTTACTTCTATGGCACATGGCCATATAAAATTCACTTTCTAATGATCACAACATCTTCCCTACCTAAGTTTCTATGACTTCTAAAACCATCCAAACACACACCTAAATAACTTAGCCAAACACTTACGCCACTATAAATATCCATTGAGAGTTGATTTAAGGTTTTAAAATCTTAAAACAAGATACCATTTAAGAGGTTAAGACACCTATCCAAGATGCCAAGATTCTTATTCAATTGTGGAGAAAAAATGAATAATGAAATTGTAACCCTCCATGGAAGGGATACACTTCAGAAGCTCTGCCTCTTCGAAAACTCATAGATAAAGATAGCTCACAGGTCTCACAAAAAACTAAATATTACAAAAACGAATGATGAGCTTATATCCCTGAAGGCCTTCAAGAAGCTTCTCTCGACGATGGACCTACTTTAGGGTCTGAAACTGTTGAGAATTCAAACTTCCACTGCAGGTCTCCTCCCCTTCAAATTGTTCAACAATGGATAAAAAATGAATAATGAAATTCTTATTCATATCGATTCACTGTCCTTGACTCAAAATATAGTCTAGGACATTACACACATATAAAGGTTCAATTCAATACTTAAAAACATAAAAATAAAAAATACTATGTAGACAAAACTACCATCAAGGATTCTCCTATTAATGACATTCAGTGTTATGTGAAAGTGTCTCATCCCATTCCTAAGTTTACAACACCTTTATCCACCATGGCTCCCCTTCAACCAAGGTTTTATTAAGGATGGCACATACTTTCCATCTGCTAGAATCATTTTAATATTAGAACTACGATGTGATATAGTCACATATTAACAATATATTGTCTTATTATAAATTCATCAAAACTTAATCAAGCATACTTTATTGTATAGTAATAGGTTTTGGTAGGAATCAAAATCATTTAACCAATCATATATTCAATGACATATCTCAAATGATCATGACATAAGACCTCATCTGTTAAATTAGACTTAGTTCTCATGCATTCAACAAAATATGGATGAACATAAACAGACCACCCATGTTCATTCATTATCCATCACATTCCATATGTACTTCAAGAATACATACAACAACCCATGCAACCATGCATTCACACTAGTCATCTGTATCATTTCTCATGCATACCAGCAATAAGAATACCATTTCACATGCCTCAAATAACAAATACAACATTTTACATACATCTAAATTGGCCAATAACACATACAAAACTACTACTTTAGAGGACCCACACACACGTATATCTATCTCTAATTTTCCTCGGGTTATCATACCTAAGATCTAGGTCATATTAAAGTATTCAGTTCCTTTTTTTTCTAGGCTATGGGTACCATTAACACAAATACTTGCTTCATTCCAAAATTTTATCTTAGAAATGAAGTGATACTAGCTATATATTATAAGCATAATAAGACATAGTTACTTAATAATACATAAAGAAAATACAAGATTCAAGCTTCAACAAACTCACTTACACAAACACATGAACCTCACCCTCATTGGAGCATAAAAAAATTTAAAAATATAAGAGGATTTGGCATAAGGCCAATCCTCAAATTATCAAGAAATTCTACATGCATGACCTAACCAAATAGGATGCAACATTGTCAACTATATTGGATTATGTTCTCATACTAGAGGGAAACAAATAACTCTACAATCTGTGACGCAACGTCATGCATTCCACACACCTTGGCTTTGATACCATATGTAAGGTCCCACCAGAATTTAAAATGTAAACCAAGTCCACAACCTGAATTTACCCAGATGTAAATTTTTCATTTTTATTTTTATTTTTATCATTCTTTACCTTTTCTAAACACAAGCACATTAATATTCCTCACAATAATACTTGTACTTGTAAAACAACATATTTAAATTCATTTTTTTTATGGACAATTTCACACAATGATTCTCATAGAGATTGAAATGCTTCTCAAGCTCAAGAATCTTATTTAAAAAGGAAAATTCATGAACAAACTAAATATCTATATAGATCAAGCTTATAAACCATTATTTCCAACAAATTACGGTTAATTCATTTGGCATTTAAATCTGATCAAGAACAACAAACTCAATTGTATGCTAAGAAGCTAAGTAACATGTCAATGTATTATTGCTTGAAAGGAGAATTAAATTTCTATAGGGGAGGGTGATTAATAATTCTAAGTTCATATGCAATTTAATTGTAACACATAATTATAATTTCCAAACTCGATCATTGAAACATTCTGCCAAACACTTGGATTACAAACTCATTAAATACATTTATGCATTTTTACAAACACTTTGAAAGCATGGTTAGTTACAATAATAGAAGCATTGTTTTAAGCAAATTCACTACCTAAGTTTCTATGGATTCCATAACCATCCACACACACACACCCCAAAATAGCCTAGCCAAATACTTATGTCACTATTGAAAATCTCCATCGAGAGTTGATTCAAGGTTTTAAAAGCTTAAAATAACATACAATTTTAGAGGTTAATACACCTTTCCAAGCTGCCAAGATTCTTATTCATATCAAATCACTATCCTTGACTCAAAAGATAGGCTAGGTCATTACACACATACAAAGGTTCAATTCTTACTAAAAAAAGGAACAAAACTACTTGTAGACAAAAATACCATCAAGGTTTCTCTTATTAAAGATAGTCATCATTCTGTTAAAGTGTCTCATCCCATTTCCTAAGTTTACAACACCATTGTCCACTATGTCTCCCCTTCAACCAAGGTTTTATTAAGTATGGAAGGTACTTTCCATATGCTAGAATTATTTTAAAATTAGAACTATGCTATGATATAGTTGCATATGCACAATATATTGTCTTATTAGAAATTCATCAAAAATTACCCAAGCATACTCTAATGTATAGTAATGGGTTCTGATAGGCATAAAAATCCTTTAACCAAACATATATTTGATGTCATATCTCAAATCATAACATAATACCTCATGCATTAAATTGGACTTAGTTCTCATGCATTCAAGAAAATATGGATGAACATCACACACACACACACACACACCACCCATGTGCATTCATTATCCATCACATTCCATATGTACTTCAAGCAAATAGACAACAACCCATGAAACCATGCATTCAAACTAGTCATTTGTATCATTTCTCATGCATACTTGCAATAAACAATATACCATTTCACATGCTTTGAATAACATATACTTCATTTTACATGCATCCTAATTGGCCAATATAACATTTTAAAATGTTATTTAGACCACCTGTATGCATATATATCTATCTCAAAGTTTCCTCAAGTTATCAAACCTAATATCAAGGTCATATTAGAGGATTCAATTTCTTTTTTCCTAGGCTATGGGTACCATTAACAAAAACTTGCTTCATTCCACACTTCTATCTTAGAAAAGAAGCGATACTATCTATATATTAGACGCATAATAAGACATAGTTACCTAATAATACATAAATAAATATGCAAGAAAATATAAGATTCACGCTTTAACAAAACTTACTTACACAAGAACATGAACCTCACCCTCATTCCATTCCTTGTTAGATAAATTTCCACATTCATTCCACAAGATTAATTGATGCAAGCAACATGATCTTACTCAAATGGCTCTATTTCGAGATTGGAACATACCAAAATCTAAAAATATAAGAGGATTTGGGATAATCCCAATCCTCCAATTATCAACAAATCCTACATGCATGACCTAACCAAATAGGATGCAACATTGTACACTATATTGGATCGTGTTCTCATACTAGAGGGAAACAAATAACTCTACAATCATTGATGCAATTACATGCATTACACACACCTTTCCTTAGGCATGCATCCGAAACAAAGTAAAAAAATTCGCACATGCAACTAATCAGTCATTCATTGAGTTCCTCACAACTACTAATCACACAAAAACTTACCAACAAGTACATGGGTCCAATAGGCCCTAGTGTTGTAGATATCTCTTATACCATATATAAGGTCCCACCTGAACTTAAACTCTAAACCAAGTCCACAACATAAATTTACGCAAATGTAGTTTTTTTTTCTCTTTATTTATCATTCTTTACCCTTTCTAAACAAGCACATTAACATTCCTCACAATAATAGTACTTATAAAACAACATACCCAAATTCACTTATTTTTTTATTAACAATTCCATACAATGATTCTTATAGATATTGAAATGCTTCTCAAGATCGAGAATCTTATTTAAAGAAAGAGTCATGAACAAACTAAATATCTATGTATAATAAGTTTATAAGCCATTATTTCCAACAACTTACAGTAAATTATTTTGGCATTTAAGTTCGATCAAGAACAATAACCTCAATTGTATGCTAAGTGCCTAAGTAACATGTCAATGTATTTAATGCTTGAAAGGCAAATGTAATTTCTATACGGAGGGTGATTAATAATTCTGATTCCATATGCATGTTAATTGTAACACATAATTATAATTTCCAAACTTGATAATTGAAACATTCCTCCAAACACTTGGATTACAAACTCATTAAATTCATTTATGCATTTTTACAAACACTCTGCAAGCATGAATAGTGACAATAATAGAGGCATTTTGTCAAATAGTTTGCAGACCCATAGCCTACAACCATTGAGGTGTTTTAACAAACAATTTGCATACATGGGAGGATTAGAAACCATGTTTGAGAATTTTAAAACTCTCACACGGGGTTTCTAATCCTCTCGAATATGTCAACCTATGAAAAAACTAAAGATATTAGTTTTCATACAAACAAGCTACAATCATGGAGGTTTTTTTTGTCAAACAATTGTGTGCATAAGAAAATCCACAACAATTGTGATTTTTATTCAAACATTTTGAGAGAAATACTTTCCAACACATTAAGGAATTGATTCATACACTACTAAAAAATTTGAGCTACAACCACCAATCCCAAACCACAAAACAAGTAAGGGTTTGGTAATAAAATTACACAATCAATTCACAGGACAAGTCCTACAAGGGCATATGTGATTTCTGGAAACTACACAGATCAATGAATTTGACTTGGAAAAGTAATTTTTGTGAATCAAAATGGGGGTTCTAGGTTCTTATGGAACAGATATCCCCAGAAGTTGAGCCAATTCAATACTGGACAATCCCAAAGCCCAATTTATCAAAACTTAGGTAGATGTTGGAGGAGCTAGTTGGTGAGCCAACTAGTCGAATAACTGACCAGTTGGAGATTAGGTCAGCCGCATGAGGTCGTGTCGGTTGAATAAACCGACAGGTAGTTATGTGTAATTGTTTGTAATTATATATATTTGGTTGTTGAGCCAGTTGAGAAGCGGTTCAATTTTGTGTATGTATGGACCCTCATGATATAATATAATCTGTTACTTCCTTATCTATATTCTTGTCTCGTGTGTCTGTTATGTTTATATGTTTCTATGTGTATTACTGGTAACCCTATGTGATCTGTGAGATTACAACACTGGTTTCATTGCCGATAATACATATACGGACATAATGACCATAAGCAGATGATATAAGAACAAGAGATTAAGAACTGGTGGGAGCGTAAGATAGCAAATTATTTGCAGAACTACGCAAGGAGAAACAGATTGACCATTGCTCAGGCGAAGGAGAAATTCTTGACCGAATCACATGAGAAGTTTTTAGAGTCGGTACCCCATCTTTTGAAAAAACTTCTGGATGAAAAAGCCGGAAGCAACCAAGGACCAAGAGATACTAGAGAAACTAATTTGAGGAGGACGAACAAACTTGTCAGAGTGGCTTGAAAATATCACAGATGAATTCTACGAAGAACAAGCCGTGGAGCAAAACGTTTTGGCAGAAAGCATTGAGAAAAGGTTTTATATAGACCTCACCGAGCAGTTTCTTTGCTCCTTGCCGACCCTTTTGTTCAAATCCCTGATAGAGAAGGGAGTGGGCCACATTGTAGAACCTCGTCTATTACTACGTGAACCGCCATCAAACTCTAACTAGGCAGAGAAACAGAATAAGTGGGAAAAATTCATTGCCTAAAGGGAGTGGGAATACTTCCTAAGCAAGTAAACAGAACTATCCAAGCTTTCTAAAGCGCCAGGTAGGTTATGGGGGGGTAGCTGGTCATGTGTCAGGGTAAAGCAAAAAGGATTATAGTCGACTAAAAATACCATCACCAGTAATGAAAAGTCAGCCTAAGAAGGAAATCAAACGGTCAGTGACACATAAAGGTACGTCAGATCTGCAGAGAATGGAAAGAGAGAAGAGGTTGAAAATAAGGGAAGAAAGAAGAGAGCTGGCTATAAAGCTTCAAAGAGGAATTACTACTAGGGTGAAAAACCAAGAAAGAAATCCGCTAGATTCGAGTCATGGCCGACAGCCAGAAGGCATTGATGAAGAAGCATCACCCATGGAAGAAGACTTATGGAGAGAGCAGCGAGAATCTCTCCAACTAGAAATTCCCTAGGAGGTAAGACCTCTATCTCCAATGGATCCGAGTACCCAAATTCAAGCTATCATTGAAGAAGACCTGCGACTAAGAGTCAGTGAGTTTGGTATATGGAGCTGACTAGATGACGAGGTAAATGATGATAATCATCTAGTAATCCGTCAACCAGAGGAAGGAAATTGGGTAACACTTTAGGCATTCCCTGCCAACCGAAGTATCCACTTGCTCTGCCCAATGCATGAAGGAGCACCCCTCCTGCCAAGCACAACTTTGCAAAATTCTGAACAGTCAGACCTGCAGACAAATCAGTGCAGTTGGACATCAACATAGGAAGTTGACTTGAACAAACTGCTGGTTGGAGAAGAAACAACAAACAAAACAATTGACATGAACGAAAGTTCCATTGACGACAACTATGAACTGCAAGACAAACAAAACATCCCACTACCCCCACCACCACCACCTCCACCGCCACCTCCTAAAGAATATAGTGACAACGATACCAACATGGGTTATGGATCAGCACATATCACCCTCTACGAGGGTGATGAAGATCCTAGACCACACTGATTCGTCTGTGAGTCAATATGGGAGGCAAACCAACTTACGGTTGAAGAACGACAGATGGCACAGTTCGCTGGTGCTCTACGAAAAAAAACACTAACTTGGTATATGACCTATATCGATAGAACGCCTCAAGCATCCAAAGCAGACATTAAAGAACAATTCCTATCTTTCTTTAAAACTCCAGACGCAAAAAATTTGGCATCCAAAAAGCTGAAGACAACATCCCAAAAACCAACAGAGTATGTCTGGGAATATGATAAGCGATGGAAAGACCTCCTCAGCCAACTAGATTATGTAATTGACGAACAATTATTCATTCAGTGTTTCTTATAGGTCTATCACAGAAAATCTGGCAACATATAAGCTTGGAGACGTTCAAAACATATGAAGATGCACTTACCAAAGCTCTACAAGTAGAGATGGACGAAGATTTCCCAGCATACCCCGTTCATACTATATTGGAAGAACAACTATAAATCATGCAGAAATATTTAAAGGAGCTAAACCTAAAAAATCTGGATGTCTGGTGCACAAAATGCTCAACGGCCGAACACACTAAAGATAACTGTCAACAAGAAACAAGTCGACAGGACGTTCACTTTGTCCAAACAAAATGCTTCTGCGACATTTGCCAAGAACATGGAGACCATTCAACAAAAGATTTCCCGTATAACATAAAGAAAAACAAAGCATCTTCATGTGCAATCTGCGAGGTAAAAAGTCATGCAATGACCGACTGCCACCTAAATTTAAAAAATTGGAAAAATTACCAAGCAGTTTACCAAATGAACGCAGTCGCGTAGAATAATGATAACATCCAAAGAATCAATGACCAAAATGAACAAAATAATCAAATATATGAAGGCCGTCGATATGAGCGCCAGTTTGACAACCGTCGTGGAGGATATGGAGGTCGAGGGCGATTTTCTGGAAATCGCGACAATCGACTACGACAACCCATCCAGTGCTTTACATGCTACAAAGAAGGCCATCGCTATGCAGATTGTCCATACAAGGATAGAACTGATCTAAAGTTTTGTACTAGATATGGTGTGGGCGATCACTCATTAGAGGATTGTCCCACCATGATCAACAAGATTAATAAAAATAAAAATGTTAATGTCTTGTCATGTGTTCAAAAACATGATGTAATAAATACAAAGAACCTGCACATAGTAACCCGACAAGGGACAAAAAATTGGAAATGATAATCCACGTATAAGAAAAATCAAAGAAAAGAATGACTATCCTAACTTGACTAAACAAAAACGATTATATAACGACACGTCAAATATGTTTAAAGAGTTTGCTAGGAAGGAAGAAGTCGATGACAGTCATCAAAACATAGTTAAAGAATTAATACGATTAGTACATGGTGATAAATCGGTATCTCAATTCATTGACTTATTGTATAATATGAAGCACAATAATAATATAGAAAAACAAACCAAAAACATATGCAGTCTGAACCAAAAAGACAAGAGCGATGCTGACCCACTTATCGATCTAAAAATCGAAGGATACCATGTTCGAAAAGTTGTACTCGAATTTGGTTCACAAGTAAATATTATGACTCGCGACACCTGGGAACAGTTGGGTAGACCTCAACTATATGAATCAGGCATATACATCAAGCTAGCCGATCAAGGTCTGATCGAACCCATTGGGGTTTGGAGAAATGTCGATACGACAATAAAAGGAATATCGACTAAAGTCGACTTTGAAATTATCAACCCTGAGGAAGGATCTAGTTCCTTCCTAGCTTTCGTAGGTCGACCTTGGGGAAGAAAAATGAAAGCATCAATATCTCTAGACAAAGAAAGAATAAAATTAAAAGGGAATGGATAGAAAGTCATTGTCCCTATTCATCCTTCCCAAGGAGAACCTTGGATAGAACCCATTGATGAAGAAGTCGACATTCGAAAACTATACCAAATTCAAAATAACAAAGACTACACTGAACCCAATATCTATGGTGAGCTTCACTTAGGCAATCAAGATTCAGTAGGATATAATTTAGACACAGAGTTATATGATTGGGAAGTCGAAAACTACGAGACCCAAGCAAGAGGTTGTTGGACCATTCAGGCTATACAGAAGAAACTAGTCTAGCAGTGTTTCTCAGTCTCCATAATTCCAAAAATATTCTAAAAGAAAAGTAGGGAATATCCTAACTTAACCCCAACAAATATAAGTATCAAAAAAATCCAAAGGTATAAAGAAAGAGAATCTCTAGTTCTGCATTAGAATACGTCTCCAAAAACCTAGGCGAACATGGCCGACTATAAAGCCTGGTAGAAACCTTTACAGGTCAAGTTCCTCGATGGTGGGGCACCCATTAGTCGAGACTACAGACTTGGACATCAGCTTCAACCTACTTCGTAGAAAGATTCAGAGGAAGGAAGCTAACCAAACAAGAACAAATACCTATCTTCATCCAAGGGAAAGACCTGGGAGAGAACATAAGAATATGTAAAAGAGAATGGAGAAGACTTGGTTATAAAGATGAATGTGCATGGCCACACCAATTTCCCTCGACACTACCCAACCTACCAAATAAATGGTATAAAATGGAAGAGGCATGAGGTGAAACATTCCAAGGAATGAACTCAGACATAACTTCAATAAGGACTTCATCTTTATACCACAAAATGAAAAACTTGTCGAAACTGTGAAACAGATAAAAGCATTCATAGAACTGACTACAAACAATAGTCCGATACCAGACCAGGATCGACCAACAATACCATGCAATAACATACAATCCAATATAATACCACAGTTGACAAGACTACAAATGGAAAACGAAAATATAGTACTTAAAATTGACACAACCGACAAAGTCGACACCGACCTAATGACCGCAACAGACTTCCCTGCTACATTCTCACAATTCAAAGAAGGGATTCGACCGATCAATGAAGCTAAAGCACCAGAATGGTTGGATGCCAAAATTAAAACTAAAGAGTTTGACATATCAAATGATGAACGACCAAAAATGGCAAAAATTGGCAATTACCGGAGCGAAGAGAAAATGATGGAAATAATGAACCTACTGAAAGAATTCTAGGATGTCTTTGTTAGAGACTATAAATATCTCAAAGGGCTAGTCCATGAAATGGGAGAAATGAAGATCGACATCAAACCCGATGCCCGACTTGTAAAGAAGAGGCCATAAAAATTAGCTCATAAATACAAAGAGATAGTCAAGAAAGAGGTCGACAATATGCTCGCAGCAGGAATTATCTACCCTATTGACTAGTTGAAATGGGAAATACCAATGGTCGTACAACCAAAGAAACACGACCTGATGAAACTAAGGATCTGTGTCGACTTCAGAGAACTAAACAAACTCACTCTAACAGACCCATTCCCAACACCATACGCAGATGAAATCTTAAATGAAGTCACAAGACATGAATGATACTCGTTTACAGATGGATTCTCAGGGTATAACCAAGTACCAATAGCCAAAGAAGACCATAAAAAGACTACATTCGTATGTGAATTCGGCTCATTCGCCTACAAAGTTATGCCTTTTGGTCTAAAAAATGCACCTGTAGTATTTTTGAGAATTGTTGTCAAAATGTTTCAAGCATATATCTAGAAAAAAATGGCAGTATATTTAAATGATTGGACGATCTATTCCATGTTGAAAGATCACTGCAAGTGGCTAAGGCTCATGTTAGAACGATGCCAACAAATCCAGTTATATCTTAAAATAAGGAAACACATATTCCTAACTCCTATAGGAATACTATTAGGGAACATTGTATGCAAAGAAGGTATCAAAGTCGACTTTGCAAAGATAAATATTATCCTTGACTTGAAACCACCAGTGAATCCAAAACAAGTCAGGGTACTACTTGGACACACGGGATATTACAGGAAATTTATTAGATACTACTCAAATATGACCTATCCACTGGAAGAACTATTAAGAGAAGATTAGGAATTCGACTGGATAGATGAATGTAATATATCATTTGATACACTAAAAAGAAAACTAGTCGAGGCTCCTATCCTCAGATTCCTGAATTGGTCAATGAAATTTCACATACACATCAACGCATCAGACCTAGAAATAGGCGCGATTTTAACACAACCAGGGGACGATGGAATGGACTATCCTATAGTATATAGCAGCAGAAAACTAAACAAGGCAGAGAGGAACTATTCGACAACAGAGAGGGAAGCATTAGGAATGGTCTTTGCACTATAGAAGTATCAAAATTACCTACTACCCAATCCTTTTATCTTTTATATTGACCACCAAGCATTGAAATACCTCGTAAACAAACCTTTGCACCACGGGAGGATTTGTCATTGGCTACTATTATTCCAAGAATTTGAATTCAAAGTCGTCATTAGACTAGGGAAACTAAATGTTGGGCTCGACCACTTATCGAGAATAGACATGGGAGAGGAGCCGATAGGAGTCAAAGATGACCTACCGGATGCACACTTATTTTGAATAGAAGTCGTCCCAGCAGAATTGGAGGAAATAGCTCAATTCTTAGAAATGGTCAAGCACCAAAGGGCATAAGCACGAAAAAGAAACAAATCTTAGCTACACCATACAACCTCATAAACGGATTTTTATATAAAATGGGCTTGGACGACATCCTCAGGTGATGTGTGTTAGAACAAAAAAGAGATAATATCATGCACGAAGCACACTATGGACTGGTGGGAGGACATTTTCAAGCAGATACAAATGCCAAGAAAATCCAACAGTCGAGGCTATGGTGGCCGAAATTACACAAGGATTGTAAAAATTTTGTTAGCCAATGCGACCGATGCCAACGACTGGGTTGACCTCTACCTAGTACAAAAATTCCCTTGATATCAATAAACCAAAGTTTGAAATTTTAAATTTGGGCCATCGACTTCATAGGACCATTCCCAATACCAACAAAAAGAACAGGTGCAATATATATAATAACCGCAGTCGAATATGTAACCAAGTGAGCTGAGGCAGAACCTGTTGACACATGTTCCAGTGAGGTAGATGCTAAGTTTATCTATGAAAATGTAATTACTAGATTTGGATGTCCACTAATCTTAATCAGTGACCAAGGATCACACTTCATTAACAAAACCATCAAAGCACTAACATACCAGTTCAAAATTGACCACTGACACAGTACAGCTTATCACCCTCAGTCGAACGGAGCAATAGAGGCATTCAACAAAACATTAACGAGGGGTTTAACAAAAATCTGCAACACCAACAAGGACGATTGGGACAAAAAAATATCTGCAGTATTATGGGCTTACAGGACAACATACAAACGTTTGACTGACCAAACACCATTTCGACTAGTCTATGGCCAAGAAGCAGTAGTTCCACTACATTTTCGATAACAAACACCTATCATAGCAGATATCTTACATGTCGATGTTGAAGAAGGAAGGAGGGACTGGCTGATGCAACTAAGAAATCTAGAAGAACACCGACTCCTTGTTTTACAACATCAAGAAATTCAGAAACAGTAGCAGAAGGCTTGGCATGACCGCAATATCAAAAACAAAAAATTGTTAGTAGGAGATCTTGCTCTGCTATATAACAGTCGAGTGAAAGGAAAACACAAAAAGCTACACACATAATGGATGGGACCTTACATTGTCGAATAAATTCATGCCAACGGATCAGTCCGACTAAGGACGTTACAAGGCATAATATTTCGGAAACTTGTTAATGGTGCCCGACTAAAACGATACAAAAATTAAGTAAATCTAATATATATATATATATTTAACGACCATAACTGTTCAGAAAAACCCATAAAAATATAAAAATCGCAAAAACAACAAACAAACCCAACACCTGTAAACCAAAATGACAGGAAATTTTGAAAGATTTACTAGATTGCACTTTGACAACTGACACCCCCCTCATCGACATACCTCCATCGACCACCCACATGATCGACATCGACTGACGACTCCAAAGGTCAAATCACGTCTTCATGACTATGGTAGGAAGGAGTGCCAAAATCAAAACACATTTAACACAAACTTGATAGACCGTCTAGGACCATCATTTCCACCATTAATACATCCATCGATAGAATCATCACCCGCTCCACCTATAAATACCACACTAAAAAAATATCATTTACCGTGTTCTAAAGAAATAGATCAACCAAGTATTTAGAGATTTGAGATTAGAAACCCTGCAAGTAAATACGACCAAGAGACCGACAAAATGGCCCCGAAGCAAACCAGATCTGTAGCTCCAAAAACAAAAGAACTACAATCCGTTGAAACTCCACTCATGAGAAGATTAAGAAACATAAAAAATGCCAAGTTACAGGAAACTTCATGGGCAAAAACCTGGGCAGAAATCAAAGAATGGGACTATGTGGACAAAAAAATGACACAAGAAGCAGAGAAGATAAGCCACAATACCATTATGAGTTACATGAACACACCTTTCATGGCGAGTTTTGGAGGGACAAAAGAAACCATTGTAAAATTTATCATTAGTCGGTACCACAATGGGAAATTCTATTTCGAGAAACCAGTAGAAATTTCTGGCGAGGTTATATACAAGCTTACTGATCTCTCAAACCAGGGCGAACCTATTCCTATCGGTATAAAAGAAGGACTGGTAGAACGACTAACAGGAACACCATCAGGGAAGAACTCGAAAGGGCTAATGATCAGTCAAATACAAGCATGGAAACCACAAATCATGGCCAAAATCATAGCGATAGGACTCACTCCTATAGGTTGAGTGAGTGATCTAAAGCTAGACATCCTGGAAGTAGTCGACATAATAGCAAACACAAGGAAAATTTGTCGTTGGGCTCAGTATGTCGCCGACATGCTCAAGACCATATGTGAGAAATTCTAAGAGTCGGTTGGAATTATTAGGTTCCCATCACTGATAATTTGGATATCCATGTACCACTTATGTCCAATCGGAGACAAGCAATTCCAAGAACCTAGCAAATATCACATGTGGAGGTTCAAACCATTTTCACAGAATGGAACGCTGAAAGAACTGGAAAATGGCAAAGTAATGCTGGAAAATTGGTTCTAGACTCTAAAGGTATAGACAACTAGATGGAGGGTGCCTCAGAACATCAGAATAAGTCTACCAAAAACTGCACATATTCAACTAGAACTCGACCACACTGCAGTCTGGTACATGCAGGGGGCAAAAGCAAATGCAAAACCTCTCGACTATTATCCAACAGTTGAGGAGATTTTCCAAGAACTAGCTCAACAATCCAATACCAAGCTGTCGATACCAGCAAGGGATAAATAAATAAATCAACCAATGGAAGAACCATTGACTGACCAGGAAAAAGAGGAGTATGAAATCCACTTATATATCAGTACCTTCATGTCGGAAGATATACTGACAGAGGAGACCAACAGAATTCAACTGACAACTGTGCCACAACCTATCCAAATGGGAAGCACACCAATTGAACATCAGGTGGCTATACCAACATAAAAAATATCATCCCGGCTCATCGATAGTAGGAAGGAGAAGAGAAGATAGAATAAGATATTGAATTAGATAATCCAGAATATGCTACGACAAAAGAAAACTTAAAGAAAATAGCAGCCTTAAGGAAAAAGAAGGCAAATTAGGAAAAAGGGAAGGGGAAGCGTAAGCTTATCCTATCTGAATCAAAAGATGAAGAAGAATTTTTGGCTACTACTGTCGACATCATAGAATATGCAACAACAAATAAAATTACGGTCGAAACACAATTCAAGCAGATTGTCGACACAGGAGCAAAGCAAGGAAGATAAAAAAAGGTAAAAACTGCAACCCCGTCAGTTGATGAGAAAATTGTTGATCTAGTCTCTACACCCCCAGCCCCATCCCCAACCCAGATGACACAAGAAGACACCCCACAACTACCCACCATTAGCCCTTTCGACATCTGCAAGAACGCTATGCCGGAGACACTAAAAGAATGATTCGACCATGATGGTGATTTCCAGGCATTCATTGAAAAACTACCTGAACACCTCACCTCTGTTCAGAAAATTACCACCAAATGACCACTAATTGAATCTAGTTCAACACACTAGATCCTCTCTCAGCAAATCGACCCAATACCCTAGAAACCAAGAATTGTGGGAACTATCAAATGCATATTCTTAAGGAACCCCCCGACAAGACATATCAAATAGTCGCAAGTCGCACTTCATCATTTACCCCATCAGATATCTCCCACCCCTCACCAACCAATGAACCAGTAAGAGACTCGGAAGAAGATAACCAGGAATATATTTTAGCAATCAACCAGGTGATCGACAACCTATTCTCTGATGACCCAACCAATTCACCACCAGTAGTCGAAGATCCACTATCGATTGAAAATATCCCCACTACACCAATTACACCAGACCATTGACCATCTCCATCACCACCTCCCAATCCAGAACCTTTTCCAAATCCTGAACCACCTATTTCAACTCTCCTAGATACACACTGAGCTGCAAGTTCCACCCAAGAAGCTCAACCAGAAATTCCATCGACTAATGAAGATCAGCAGCTGGGAAATCAACCACTTACAGAACCACAGGCATAATGACAGACAAACCGGCATAGACACAAAAGAAAAAGAAAAGACAAAAAGAAGAAAGAACACCACAAAGAACAAAATCCGACAGTGATCCACCTCAACCAACTTGGATCGACTACTGTAGTCGACACAACGAAACTAAGAGATGGAGAGTTGGGTCAACTCCTAAAAACTCTCACAACAAAAGCAGCAACAAGAAGCCAGACTAGACGAGAGCAGCTCGACAGCACTGAGAAGGAGCAAATTGAATTTCTGACAAAATGTAGACCTTTAATCCAAACAGTAATACCGGGACCAATAGAGGCCGACACCGACAAGCCACTAGAAAAAGCATATCGGCTATTTGAAAGTGTGGTGTCGACCCTACAAATACACCTACAAAATACAAAGGAAGATCAAAAAGAGGAAACATCCATACTACTAAGGCAACAGTATACAACATTCTCGGAAGCTCACAAACATCTACAGGACCACTTGGAAGAGTCTATCATCACAGCAGAAGTACTCCGCGATTGGCCTACCTACTATGGACAAGTATTTCAGCAGACCCGCCAGACTCATCAGCAAATTGAAGTGCTATAAAAGAGGCAAGGCATCAAAGAAACAATGTGACGTAAAATATAAGAACAAATTGTATTAGAAACAACCAAACTACAGAAACTGGAGAAACAAGCACACCAATGGGTGCAGCAAGCACTACTGAGCCTTGATAAACTGGATACAATATGCCCGCAGATGAAGAGAATACTGGATGCAACGGAAGAAAAAGATCAATTCATGGGACCCAACATGGAAAGCATCGTAGATATTTCCATCTAGGATAAAATGTCGACTCTGTCAAGCATCACAACCTTGACTATCGACATCTAGAAAATACTACAGAATTGGACAGAGTTTCAATACCAACTGGCCATTACAACATAATACATTGTGGAAGTATGTGTGTAGAAATGACCAACCATCTGACTACACAGTCCATGAAGACAAACAATAGTAGAAGTAACTACCGCAGACAATACACTGTTGAGTCCCTCACCTATTTCTTCAAGACAAAGAAAGATTTTGTTCCTGGGGGAGATGTTGGAGGAGCTAGTCGGTGAGTTGGCTAGTTGAATAGCCGACTAATTGGAGATTAGGTCAGCTGCATGAGGTCGTATCGGTTGACCGAACCGATAGGTAGTTATGTGTAATTGTTTGTAATCATATATATTAGGCTGTTGAGCTAGTTGAGAATCGGTTCAGATTTGTGTATGTATAGACCCTCATGATATAATATTAATGTTACTTCTTTATCTATATTCTTATCTCTTGTGTATGTTATGTTTATATGTTTCTATGTGTATTACTGGTAACCCTATGTGATCTGTGAGATTACAATAGTAGACTAAAATCTATAAAATTTGTTTGCATAAATTGTCAAACACTTGACAGGAAACCTTTCAAGGTACAACCATACATATGGAAGAATATCCAAGAATTAAACTACTATGAATTAAATATTTCCTAAAACCATTTCATCAACCAAGAGTAAATTAAAGGGTTTATAGATTTCAGGGAACATTTGATTCATTTAGTCTTTTTACCAAACACAAGGAAAGCATCATAAGCTACAATCATGCATAAGGAGGAACACTTCAAATTAAAGGTTAACCAATGATGATTTTGTCATTGGTTTCCCTAGTCCAACTCATTATCCATAAATTAGTTTGAGAGATTTACAAACACCTATTAATTGGAAATTACCTCGGTTTTCTACTTAACACTTACCCCAACTTTATTATCCATGGCATGCCATAACAACCATTGTTTCTGCATTTTTCTGTTAAATAGTTGATGCAATAATCCTTTAAGGATTATTTAGGGCTTTTGTTATCTGTAAGTTATATCTTACTCATGTATAATTCTTCGTATAAAAAAAATAACTACATTATCCATTCAGGGGTTTTGAACAAACACTTGGAAAGCAAACCCTTTACTTTTTACTAAAATTGCATTTATCTACAAATTTCAGTTCATATGTAACCTCAAAATATTCCACTAAATGCACTTACCTAGACTCCATTAGCAATTATTTTATTATAGTTATTTTTAGTAGTTTTGTCTTGGGTTTCTCCATTTTCTACAACGCTAAGGTTAGTACAATATTAATTTCAACTTTCATATTTAAGCATCCATACATCTAGATTTCTCTTCATATTCATCAAACCTATAAATTTCCAAGTAAGATAAGCTCAAAACTAGAATTACACATTAATAACAATTAACAATCTTTATAATTCTTCATATTATTAGTAAATTAAAATTCAAGAACTACTATTTTTATACCTAACCACATATCCAACTCCAATAATTGAAGTATGCTCCAGATCCAATGTTCTTCCTCTTTCCAACTCATTATGGACCAATCGGTTTACCTCTCGACCGTATTAAAGAAAAACTTCTCCCCCTGGAATCCCTGAGATGTATGAGATCACAAACAGTACCAAGGTATATCAAAACAGAGAAATAAACAAACATGTTAAGGAAGAATCATATCTTCCTTCCAACACCACTCATATCTCACTCAACCAGACAAGTTGGCCTAAGTATCTAATTTAGAAATCCTAGAGCCATCCCAACAGCATCTGGATACTCTCTAGGTATCCCCCCCAAACTATGGGAGTTGATATGTATTTGTGACCTCTAAGTGGGGTGACACCCCACCCCTCTCATGCAAAATTAATTTATTTTTAATGTGAATGATTCCTTACTCACCACCCTCCATTGAGATGGAAATCCCTCATTTTTTTGTTTTTTATTTAATTAACTAATTACCTTATTATTTTGCACCCCCTTGTGCCCTCTTTACATAATTTCATATTTTTAGCTATTCATAATTGATTATTTCACTTTATTTTTATTAAAATAATAGTAAGCTTAAAATCCCCTCAAAATTGGGTAACTTTGGAATTAATTAATTCAAGGATTATCCTAGGTTGATTTATCCTTGGTTGATTGATGCCCTTGAGTGGTATTTTTCTATTGGAGAATAAGGATTCCACACCACTATTTTACACCCCCGAGACTTATTAGGACTCCCCCCCTTTTCATGTATCCAAGACTCCACGCCATAATATATTACAACAATCCAAGACTACCCATCTTGATATGTCATGGATTAAGGACTCCACACCCTAATCTCCATTATTTCTCATCTATTCTTCCTTGAAACTCCATGTTTCCCTCAAGGTATTGATTTGTGAGATCATACCCATCTAATGGTTCATTGGAAAGGTCTAAAACATTAAATGAAATTCAAAATGAATTTAACTTAATCACATTTTACCTAGATGTGTATATGACTTCCACGGTCATTTAGTTCTTAGGAAGGAAATGGCTTCCACAATCATTTCTAATATGAGCATCCATATTGGCAAGTATTCAATTTTCCTGCAAAATATTTCTCATTACAAGATTAAGTATACATAATCATATGAATCAGTTACCATTAATCACATCATAATTCATCTCTAACTCCAATATATAATGACAAACCCTAGTTCCATATGTCCCAATCATAACTCATCATCTATCGTATACACCTACGTCATAATTCAAATGCAGAAATAGAAATATCAATATACCATGTATATAATCAAATCACGGTTTGATACACCTAATCGGAGATACAATTATATACACCTAATCGGAGATACAATCATATATATGTAAGCACTCACCAATCATACAAACCAAACTAGGTATGCAACATATAGGTCTATACACAAGTATGACACATATAACCCATACATTGATTCAACAAAAGCATCTCATTCAGGTGTCAGAGGATAGACCATCCAAAATGGGACACTACAACCATTAAAATTCATTTTTGACATTCATTTGGTGAATTTCCTAGTGAAAATATTTAGCAATATAGATAATGGTTCATATGGTGTTCATTTTAGCAACTAGATCAAAGGTTTTGGTGTACTCAATACCTTCTTTTTGTACAAATACTTTGGTTTCCAACAAAGCCTTATGCTTTTCAACCTACCCATCTCTTGAAATTTTGTTCTTATAAACCCATTTACTTCCAACAATATTCTTCCCAAAAGGAAGTGGAACTAAAACCCAAGTTTGATTATTAATCAAGGAATCATATTCAACAACCATTCCTTTCTCCTAGTTCGAATTTCCCTTAGCCTCTGCATAAGTGGAAGGATCAGATGTGTATAATATTTTTCCATGAGAGTAAATTTTGATCTGGTCTTAAGTATCATATGGGATACCAGTATCAGAACTTGTATATTCAAGGGTTTTACATGCCCAAATAGAAAGAGAGTCATTAGAATTATGAACAACACTAGCTTCTTTAGAAGATTTAGGAAAATCACTAGAATAAAAAGTAGAAATAGGATTAGAAACTTCTTCATCACTTGAAGAAGCATGTATAGACATATGATCAACTGAATATGTAAGTAAATTCAAAGTAACACGAGGTTTGCAAAATATGGTGGTGTATAGATTTCATAGAATTATACATCTTGAATAAATGTATCATATAACCTGTATGCTTTAGAATCCTTACTATATCCAACAAACATATATTTATGAGATTTGGGCTCAAACTTATTCCCATTTTCATCAAGAATATGAGTTCAATACTCATAGTCAAATACATTGAAATTGCTACTATATGGTTTTCTTCCAATCTACTTTTCTTTAGGAGTAACCTACAACACTATTTTAGTAGGAACCATGTTCAAAATAAATTGCTTCTCCCCATAATATCTTCTTGAGTCCTTTTGAATGCAATGTTAATCTAGTCCTTTCAACCAAAGTTCTATTTTTCCTTTTGACAACCCCATTTTGTTGTCAAGTGTAAATAACAATCATTTGATGTTTAATGCCATGCTTTGATTATTAGTTCCAGGACACAACAAACATATATATGCATAGGAGAAATACAGAACAATGAAGCAAACCATAAAATCATGCACATGATAGACACCATGATTTTATCTTGGAAACCCTTTACCAGGAAAAACCAACAGAAGATCTTCATTATTCCCCTTTTCCAAATATGGCCAAGATAGTTTGAGAGTGGCTCTACCACCACAACTGTACCTTTAGCCGTTAGTGAGTTAGTACATCAGACAATGGAGTATAACCAACCTATTTATAGGCTTTCATCACAATAATACCATGGGAAAACACATTATTTTCCTAATACCATGGTTTCATAACAACAATAACCACTTTTGGTTATAAACTTGCTCTATGAATGAGTCAAGATTAAACCAACAATCCCCACCTTAAACTTGACTTGGGAATGACACCTTCCCTCCTCTCAATTTTATCAGCAAATAATATAACATGCTTTCCCCACTTCAGAGTTAACACAGGGGTATGGATGCCTCTATTGGTCTTACAACCATATTCCCATTTACAATGATTACAAATCCATTAATGAAACATTGCTTGATGCAAAAAATAGCCTACTTGAGCATCTACCTGCTCATGCAATAATAAAACAAGCAATATTGAACTGAGTACTCAAATTATGTTGCTCATTCGATTACACAATCAACATATATGCACAATCAACCACATACTTCACCACCTATTACATTGGATATCTTTGCATAATCAACTATAGACTCCACAATCTACTCCAGTTGATATGTTTTCATGCTGCTACAATTATTTCCTTGGTTGTCGCTAGCACATCATCCTGAATCACATATGCATGTTCATAAGGAATCACAACAATTTCCAATATAGTCTAACCCTTATCAATATAGGCATCCATCTGAAGCCAAACAACTTTGTTGTGTAGTTAACATTCGATCATTCGACTACCCTTTCGATCTTAATTGTGATTGCTTAGTTAAATTGATCTTGTCCACCCATTTGACCTTCCATGACTCCCCAGACAATATTGACCTCGATTGTTTT
The DNA here is from genome assembly GCA_001517045.1 of Pseudotsuga menziesii. Lineage (NCBI taxonomy): Eukaryota > Viridiplantae > Streptophyta > Pinopsida > Pinales > Pinaceae > Pseudotsuga > Pseudotsuga menziesii. Next base: position 43,173 of record LPNX010120248.1, read on the forward strand.
GTTGTATAAGAATTCTATAACTTTATTCATTCAAAAATTCTCAGTTGACCCCATATACCATATCCTTAGTTGACAATTTAACCATATCCTCAGTTTCCCCAACCAACCATATGCTCAGTTGACTACCTAGTCGATCAATTTTGTTTTCAACATCCTATTGAGTTATCAACAACCAGTCGATTTGCATTCATGTCAAACCTAGTCAATCCATTGACAACCTATTGACTCAACTCTATCCAACTCTTCTGCCTGGTCAATTACCCTAATTGATTTGACAAAATTTAACTCTTATCGACTTTGATTGTACCAATTCAATAGACCACAACCCTTATCAACCTTCAACTGCTCCATTGACTATACTGAGTCGACGATCCACGGCTCTTATCGAATTTTACCACTTAAATCATAGATCTCTCCCTTTAGATTTGAACCTTTTGAAACATATTGCATGGCCTCAAACCATATCATGCATATCATTTTTTTTTCAATCACCTCCTTCACACATTTCAATTTCCAAAAACACAATACAAACTTAAAACGAACATTTTTTTTCTCGAGTGCTCTCGGCCCCAAATCCTTGTAAAACTTAAATCCAAGGGGAGAAGGGAGTTCCGTTGGACCCCCCTTTGATTGAACCAACCATTTATTCTTAGATCTAAATCTATCCTTAGAAAACAAGAATACATAGAAACATGTGTGCCTCAATCTACTAGTAGGAAATAAATATATATACCCACGACACATGTCTCTTTGAAAAAGATCAAATATGGTACTTCCATTGCTTCTCACATTGACCCATAATGCCAATGGATCCACCCACACCAATTCATAATCCATCATGCAAATCTAGGAAATTGAAAAACTTCCTTCAATGATCTCATATAAAAATGACTCAATCTACATTCTACCATGTAGATACATGTAAACTGTACGTGATCAGACCGCTCTCATTGGAGAGAGAGTGTCTACCAAGCTCTCATACCATATATTGTTCTAGGACACAACAACAATTTTTTTTCACAATGGAAAGATGAACAATAAATCAAACTATAAAATCATGCACATGATAGACACCATCATTTTATTCTTAAAACCCTTAACCAAGAAAAACCAACAAAAAATATTCATTATGCCCCTTGGACAAATTCACCCAATATACATTGAGCCTCTACCTCCATGGATGTACCCTCGAACATCAATGCATTAGTACAACATACAATGGAGTATGACTAGCCTCTTTAAGGCTTTAATATTCAAAAGATTACCATGGAGAAATAACAGCTTTCCCAATACCATGGTTTCATAACAACAATAACCAATTTTGGTTAACTTTCTCTAGGACCGATTCAATATTAAACCAGCATTGATAAATATGATGAAAAATCATACTCAGTGTACTCCCTCACATTATCATCTTGAAGAGTATTGATGCATTTCCCATATTATTTTTCAACCCCAGATTTAAATTCTTGGAATATAACATATACTTCACTTGCGTTTAAGAAAAATACGTAAGTTTTTCTACTGCAATCATTAAAAAATGTGATAAAGTAGAGGCCATCAGATAAGGAGGGAGTCTTAAAAGGGCCACATATTTCACTATGAACCAACTATAATAGTTCTTGGGTATGCCAAGCTTTATCATTTTCAAATTTTTCCCTATGATGTTTTTTGAGGACACAACCTTCACTAACACCCTTAGTGGAAGATATTGAAGGTAAACGATGTACCATTCTAAACAATAGCTACACTTGAAAAAACATTTAAGTAACATAATCTTTCATGCCATAGATTACTTTGCTCATGAACATGTGCAACATAAGAATAAAAAGTTCACAACTCTATTTTCCACCTTATAAAACACTAAAAGATATATATATATATATATATATATTTCAAACCACAAAGATTTGTTAAAAAAGCAATACCTAAATTAAAATGTTCAAACTATGAACCTTTGGGATATGAACTATTAGAATTGATAAATATGCATTAACATAAAACAATAGATTACTAACATTTCAATCAATAATTGTAATCTTATTAGTCTAATATCCTATCAACACGAGCATCAAATAATCAATAGAATATGCAAGACATGAAAGAGAGAAGAGAGGATCAATTTTACGTGGTAAAACCCCAAATGGGGAAACATCCATGGAAGGATTGATCTTCTTATTCTTAAGGAAACTTTCACTCTTACAATATTGAGCACCCCCACATAGGAATCACATCACATTCCATCTTGACTAGATGTCAAAATGACTTTCCAATGTTTAAACATGTGTCCAAAGAGTTTCCTTCACCTCTATTATATATGATAGAGGTATGGAAGATCAGATCCCATAATACATGTGGGATAAATAATTTCCCACCTTTCTTCATATAAGGAATGATAATAAGAGAAATTTACTCCATGGTGCATGTGGAATAACTCTTTTTTTCATAAGATAGAGAGTTATGAAGAGTTTTATGCCTTATTTTTCTAGGTAGGACTCTGTGTCTACAAAACTCCTCAGCTAGGCTTGTACAACAATAAATGAGACCACTAGACACCACGACATTTCACTAGAAATCATTACACATTTTGAAATCCCCCCTTTATGATGGCGAGGGAGATAGAACACATATGGAGGAAGATGGAATTACATTAACATTCCTCCAAGAAGGAAACTTCCATAATTTCCAATAATCTATGACTATGAAAAAAATTTGCCTCATTTATTTGATGAAGATAGCAGCCACTTCTTATTGATCATGAAATTACACCTGGATCAAGCTGAAAGATGAAAAAAAATTTCAGTACAACTCATGATGTGTATAAATGCCTTAGATAGGATATGCAATGTGAAATGTGTCCAATAGATAGTCATCACAACCAAGATGAAAGATTCATTATGCATTAGACCTCATTGTGTGTACAAAAAACTCAAATGGCCTATACAAAGAAAAATATGGCCCACAAAAAATCATCATGACTTTACATGAATAAATTAGCATTATATTTTAATCAAAATAAGGTGGCATTATGTTGTATTTAATTACATTACATTCCCCCTTAATGACAACTTCAAATATCCTAGATAAGGTGGCAAATAGTTTCAAACTTTGTTGATGTCAAGGATAAGCTATAGAGTGGAACAATGTAGGAAGCCATTACAAATTGCAATCAGATCCTCAATAACATTGAAGGACAAGACACCTGCTACTATCAAGAATCAATTCCAAATGACCATCAATATTCTTAGAAACACAAAATATGAATAATCCACATAACCAAGATGTCCCACGATTCTTCACAAATACCCATATGGAGAAAATGAGGTAAAGAGAGAGCTAATATGCACAAAAGAACTTCCAAGAGTAATGCATAAATCAACATGATAATCCCACAATGACAAACGAAAATCAAGATATGAGACATGAAATATAGAAAAACATGAACTTTCTTTTACACAAACAAGGGTTGGCAAGAGCATATAGTTATTGAACAAAACTATAGATGCCAAAAAAATCATATCACATATAGATGAAAAATATTGCCACCAAACATCTGATCCTTTGGCATTGGTTGGTTTCTTGTTATCACCATGACAAAATGCTAGATATTCTTGCTCCTAAAAATTTCAATTATATTCCAAACAAGAAAGTTAGAGACAAGTAACTTAGGAACAAAAAAAACCTATGCAAACATGATGATTAAAACTAAGAGACTAAAAAACTAATGCAATAAAGACCAGAAACTAATGAGTTAACAATTAATATAAACACTCACCAATGACGAAACCCTGAAGCACCTGGTTAATGATAAAGCAAACTCTCGGTAAAATAGCAAAAGAATTAACTTACAATCAAATTTTAGCTTTGAAAAGGGGTATACACGACTTCATGTAGGTAATGGCGTGTATGTACATGATTGTCGATAAGGAAAAGAGCACATGTATGTGTTTTTGGAGACTGTAAACCCACTTATTCCTCAAGAAAAATCGATGAATCACTGAATAGGAACCTACGTATGTGTGCGACTTCCTATAAGGAAAAGTGTGTATGTTGCATCTGTCAATATTAAAGACTACTTATGTTGAATAAGTGACTATGTCGATGACGTCCTACATATGTTTGTGATTATCTGGAAAAAAATAGTGTATGTCGAAGTCGTTTGGATGGAAACCTACAAAAAATACTACTACACAAAGACAAATTAACATATCTTTTTCAATAAAGAGAGATCTTTGATCACAAGTTAGGATTTTATGAATTTCTACTTCAAATCTAAAGAAAAATCAAGTAAAAAACTAAAAAAAATTCAAATTATTTATGAAAAATAATTTTTTTTAGACAAAAACAATTATATTCTTAGGTGGTTTAACCACAAAAACAGAGCCAAATTTAACATAGGTTCCCTTATGGTAGGGACAATTAGATTTCACATGTGCAAGTATTTCTAGATTTTAGACAATGCCATTCCTATACTGCTTAGATAGTGCTATCCATATACATCAAACTGAGAAACTACTAGCTAAACCCTGAAACAACAACCAGACATGGGAATTCAAAACTTGATTCTAAATGATCGGAATTCATTTGGATTTCTTGCCATAGTGAGAAGAAGAACCTGAGAAGTTTGTCGCTTCCAGCTTTACCACTTTCAACTCCAACTTCTCGAACTTAATTTCCAATTCTGCCAGCATCCCTGTCAAAGAATTTTCTGTGCGCAATATCAAACGGTCAATTTCTTTCCTCAGATGGACCATGTCCCTGCCAACATTGTCCAGCCGATGACCACCCTCAGAATTGATCTTGCCAAGGAACCTATTAATCCTTCTGATCTTCTTCTTCATCTCCCGAATATATGTCTCTATGAATTGGGAAGGTGGGGAGGAACCAGTGGATTCAGAGGATGCTTCCATGATGCAAGTAACAGTCTGAATACTCAAGACTCCCACAAACTCCTCACTGATGTAGACGAAATAGAGCACAATTTCCTTGCTAGTGCAGTCGAACCATATCATAAAACAACAATCCTTCTCCTTGTCCTGCATAATAACCTTGCTACCAAAGATGCTCCAGTTATCCATAATTTCCTGTGAGTCCTCACTTGAATTCACATCATATGGACAGGACATAATTCCTTCAGCGAGCTGGGAACGAATATGCTCGATGTTGGAGACATTTACCTTCATACTCACTCCTTCGGTCAAATTGGCCTAGTTAAACCACTATCCTAAGTTTAATTGACATCAGTGGAGCATTAATTACCATCATCCCGGTCACTCCCATGCCTACCTACAGTCAAGGAGGCTAACTTAGTCTTCTCCTACAGTCAAGGAGGCTAACTGGAGCACTCCAGGGGTGATTTGTGTGACATTCATGCACCTAATTGCTAACTGGTGGTTACTTTCAGTTCAACCAA
>LPNX010120248.1:48608-157345 GCA_001517045.1 Pseudotsuga menziesii
GCTTACGGAGGGATGAAGATCAATCTCTCAAAAACAAGATTTTTGACAGATTTCTCCATGAAATTTGAGCAATAGCTCAAAAATCCGGCACTGCACCAGAAGCCAAGGCTTGCCACTCAATATCCCAAGTAAAGAACTTGTTGATCAAGCTTTCTTGATTGACTATGCTGAGTGTGATGAAAGCCTAGAATGTGCAGGCTGTCCGACCTTATGGTGCCTCTTTTGTTTTGATTTACAGGTTTTATTAGGTACAACTTCGAATGGACTCATCAATCCCTCCTCTCACCCCATTCACAAGCTATTCGGAATGGAAGTTGAAGATGATTGCATATCTCAAGAGACGAGGTCTCTATGAGGTGTCTATTGGAATTGGAAGAGAGTCTTATGAGAATGAGAATGACTGGCTAAATGACGGTGACAGAGCTTTTGGAGCAATATGTCTGGCCCTTTCTGATAGCTTGTACTTTTTTGTTGGTTCTATTGAATACCCAAAGGATCTCTGGACAAAATTGGACAGAACCTATGGCAAGCACAATGAGGATCATAATAGTACTTTGGAAATTACAGCCAGCACCACAAGAGTTCTTCACTCAAAACTCTCAGCCTCTACTCTCTCTAATGAAGTTGTTCAAGATGAAGATGAAGCAGAATCTTCTACACATTCAATTCGAATTGAAGAAAGTCTCCATGAAGTGACTCCTTCTCCTGATGCTTCGGAAGTTCATGAGATCTCTGATATCTCATCTTCTCATATTGATGACACAGAAGAAGACATTTGAATCTCTTATATTGAAGAAAAATGCTGCTACACTTCCATGCAAACATTCATTGGTGATTTTCCTTTGAATTCTGTGCAAAATTTACCAGTAATTGCTTCCGAAAGTGAGGAGAACTTTGAATTTTCTTCCTCCAATGTTGCTGCTGGTGTGAAAATATGTAATACCTTGGATATTTTGGAAGAAATATCAGATTACCAGAGTTATCCATTCGCTCCCCATGATCTAGATCTTCCAGCAAATTCCTGCAGGATTACATGCACCAAAATTCTAATTTTGAAGAAGAAGAAAACTGTGCATTTACCGTCTCGGTTGACCATAATTTTGGATCTGATATGAACCTTATTGGATCTGATATGATCTTATTTGGATCTGATCTGATATTTATTGGTTCAAAATTTCAGGTTCATAAACCTTCAGTACTGCTTGTAGCTGTTCTCATCAACGGTGTGAAGAAACAAGTACCACAAGTCTCCTACAAAACTGCTGCTGGGGATTTGATTTCATTTCATAGTTTTGGATATGTTGTGAACTTATTTAGATCTGATTTACATTCTGATATGATATTATTTTGTTCATATTTTAAAATCCAAGAGCTTTCAGCCATGCTTGTAGCTGCTCTCACCAATTCCGGTGTGAAAAATCAAGTATCGCAGTTCTTCTTCAATTTTGCTGATGGGGATTTGGTGTTAGTTTCCTCTTGTGAGGTTGCTGATATTTTATTTTGTGATTCATTAGATATTTCAGAATCTATATCAGATTATGGAGCTCAAGCATTCGCTCTCCAGAGTCCCAGGGATTCTCTACCTTTGGTCACAAGCTCATCTCCTCACAAAACTAGTAAAGAGGAAGACATTCTGCATCCACATGGACACTTGCTCCTAAAAATTGGGGCTGGTTTTACCACTCATGGTTTTCTATTCAAGGCTGAAACATATCAGTTTATTGAGTGTTCGACACATGGCTTGAATCCTCAAGAACCTTTGTTCTCTCTTCAGATGATTTCAGTTGCTCTACATGGGTCCAGTTTTCACCGTGCAGCTGTTTATATTTCTGATTCAGTTGAGTGCATTGTTCTTCTTCCAAAGTGGAAGATTCCTCCAGAAATATTCATTTAGTTTGGATTCAGAGGTTCACATGCACAGTTTCAGGATGCTGCTACATAGAAGAACCAAATTCTTGATTTACTGCTTAGTTTGAGGGGGGGTATTTTTCCCATGAGGTTTTTCCCGTTTCCTTGGTTATATTAAGCAGTTACTTTATTGTACAGGGTGACCTATGGCCTTTGTTTCCAGGGCCCTAGCATTTTACGCATCTATGTTTTCTAACTCTTCCTGAGTATAGCTTAAGGGGGGGTGTTGGAGACATTTACCTTCATACTCACTCCTTCGGTCAAATTGGCCTAGTTAAACCACTATCCTAAGTTTAATTGACATCAGTGGAGCATTAATTACCATCATCCCAGTCACTCCCATGCCTACCTACAGTTAAGGAGGCTAACTTAGCCTTCTCCTACAGTCAAGGAGGCTAACTGGAACACTCTAGGGGTGATCTGTGTGACATTCATGCACCTAATTGCTAACTGGTGGTTACTTTCAGTTCAACCAATCAGTTACAGTCAGTTAAGGTGCCTCCATTCATTAAATATATTATTTAATGATTATTTATTATTATTTTAATGAATTGGAGTGAACAAGGAGCCTTCACCAACTTCTGATGGTCAGTTCAGCTTCAATTAACCTCATCAGGGTTTATTGGAGTCATGCAGTACTAGCACTTGATGGTTGGATTGCTATGACATGTGTTTGATCTCCTTCAGTTGAGATTCAGTCATTTATTGCACTCCAACTTCAGTTAGGGTTTGGTGAGTCAATTAGGGTTTTGGTCAAGTGGTTAACTGAGTGAGATTGCATGGCAAAGAATCAGTTAATCTAGACTCACTCATTGAATTCGAATTGCCCCTTAGGTATTCGAATTCTTCATGGAGTTAAGCCATTGCTATGCATGGAAATTGTAATCCTTTATTGTTTATATAATATACAGAGAGGAAACCTATTTGGTATTCTAGTTATTGCTAATTCATGAGTATTTGTTAATTATTCTTTGATGATTTTGATTCCTAGTTCCGAGATCATGTGCAAGAATTAATACTCGACTGTACAAGAATTAAACCTAGACATAAAATGCATGTCCTTGCACACACACCATAACTTATGTTGTAAATTCAGCATGTGATGGAGCATGCGTCACATGGACTTGCGTTGACACTTGCCACAGGGAAGAGTGATAGCACCTTAAGCCCCATGAACAAAGCCAAGGTCCTATGGGGGCTGGCAGAAAGAGCTGATCCCGTTCCACATTAAAATTCCATAACCAAGAGTAGAGCCAATTTTTGCAGCTATGTCTGCTCTACTGTTGTGCTTCCTTAGAATGTGAAAGAACTCTATTTTGTGAAAATAAATGGCCAAGGCTTGAATTTTCCTAATTATCTAGCAGAGTTGCGTCCGGGATGGGAGAGTATTTTCGACGAGGGCTTGAATGATTATCCATGCGTCTCCCAACAAAATAATTTCATTAATTCCCCGACTTCTGGCTAACCGAAGTCCCTACCAGAGGGCCAGTGATTCCGCTATATTATTCGTTTCCCTTCCAAGCCCCCAAGAAAAATTTGATTCTGTATTTCCATCCGGAGTGATGAATACCCCGCCCCCCCTGTTGCCCATATTTCTGAAAAATAATGTTAAGGTTAGGGTTTTTAGTAAAAAAATCTTCTCGATTTAAAATAAATTCCCAGATCTAGTGTAAAACCTGAATGGCTGTCTATATATTATGGCAGATCTATAAGAGAATGAGGGCCCAATAAAAATTATTGAAAAAAATTAATGTTTGATAAAAAACTAAAAATTTAGTGAAGGAGGTAGACTTATTAACCTCGCTTTGATACCATGTTAGAATTGATAAATATGCATTAACATATAACAATAGGTTACTAACATGTAAAACAATAACCATAATCTCACTAGTCTAACCTCCTATCAACACAAGCATCAAATAATCAATAGAATATGAAAGACATGTAAGAGAGAAGAGAGGACTAATTTTATGTCGTAAAACCCCAAATGGGGAAACATCCATGCAAGGATTGATATTATTTTTCTTTAGGAAACTTTCACTCTTACAATCTTGAGCACCTTCACATAGGAATCACATCACATTTCATCTTGAGTAGATGTCACAATGACTTTCCAATGTTTCAATGTGTGTCAAATGAGTTTCCTTCACCTTTAATATATATGCTAGAGGTATGGAAGATCACATCCCATAATACATGGGGGATAAATATTTTTCTATGTCTATTATATAAAATAATTTTACTCCATGATGCATGTGGGATAATTCATTTTTCATAATCTAGAGAGTTGTGAAGAGTAGTATGCCTTATTTTTCTAGGTAGGATTCATTGTGTTTACAAAATCCCTTATCTAGGCTTGTACACCAATAAATGGGACCACTAAACATCACGAAATCTCACAACATATCACTAGGAGTCATTACACATTACAACATGAACCATTAAATCTACGATTCAAAAGCTAATATTACACTTCTTGTAAGAAAATTGAAAACCAATTCTTTGGACAAATCTATTATTCTAGCTAGACAAGTAGAGACTCATGGTGAAGATATATTCTAGCTAGACAAGTAGAGACTCATGGTGAAGATATAAGGTGTATATAATGACCAAAAATATGAATACGATAAGGTGTATATAGTGTTGAGATATTGAGACCTATGCTCACAAATGTTTACCCCAAAACAAAACTATAGAAGGCCTCAAACGGGCCACAAAAGATTGTTTTTTAACATTGAAAGATTAGACAACATTTTTGGGAATATAAAGGTGCATATTTTTACCTATCACATATCAATATGTTAACATAAATGTCATATTTTTACACTAAATCATTTAGTAATTGAATATATGCATGCCATTTTTTCTTAACATCTATATTTAATAAAATACAACATATTTTGGAACTCTATCATATATTGCATTCAATTCTAAACCTATAATTAGATAAGAAGGTATGAGAATATGAAAAAGTTTGAGAGTATAAAAAGATAAAAAGATATTTATAGAAACAAACATTACCAAACAATATAGACAAATATTGTAATGGAGGGGTATTTTTAAAAACGATAAACTAGTACATTTACCCTATTTTCTAAAGATGACTCAAGTTGGCATTTAAAAATGAGAATAATGATTAACTTCATAAATTGACATTGAGATCAATTTTGGAGGCCTAATTGTGTTAATGGAACCAGTTGCACCCTAAAGCCTCACAACCTTTTGGACTTGTCTAGCAAGCAAATACAATGTAAGTCAGTACTTTGCACGAAGTATACAAGTCAGTACAATTTTATTCTTGAAATCAACTTTGAGTTTGTCTCTTTTCAAGAGTGATGTGTATGAATAGTCTTGATAAGTAGCATCGTGCAATCTCATTCATATGATTGCAACTTTATTGTTGTTATTTGACATTGATTGTAGGGACAATCTAATATATATTTATCAGATAGTGAGGGTAGTTTTGAAGATAAAAGGAGAAGAGGAAATGCCAAGCAAAACGTTAAGAACCACTATAGGTGGTGTAAATTTCTGGTAGCACACAAAAAGGTTTCATCTAAGGTGGTCCTCAATTGATCCCACAGATTAAATTCAAATGCTTATGCTTTGTCCAAGAATTTATGAAAATGACAAATTGCCAGTAAGAATATACTTCAATTCAGAGGTATGGAAGAGATCACCCAGGTGTTTAATTCATGTGTGTTCGAGATTTGGTGATTATTAAATTTAAATTCAAGAGAAAACCTACACAAGACATTTGGTTCACCCTGGTCTAATACGCCTGCAAAAGGTGATCCTGAATACACATTACCACAATGTTATGTTCAACCTGCTCCTAGATTACAGCAAGGCCTTTTTACAAAATTTCAAGAGGAGACACCTTTTTATATATTTTACAGTATGCCTAATGACGAGGCTCAGCTATATGTTGCAAATGAATTGTATCATCAAGGCTGGTTTTATCATAACATCGGTTGTGGTTTATAAGAGCTCCAAATGTAGAGCCGCTTGTCAAGCCAAATATATATGAGCATGGTTCTTATCTTTATTTTGATCCAGTTACATGGGAGAATGCTCGAAAGGATAACTTTGTGGTACAGTATGAAATGTTGGAGAAACAGGAAAAAAGTCAAATTTGGAATGAAACATGGCTTTCAAGCTTCTTCTTCCGCCTATGCAACTATGAACTCTTTGTTAAACAATCACTAAATATGGAGATGGAAATTGTGATGGAAAGGGAAGCTAACATGGATTGGATTATTCATCTTGATACTGATCAGCTTCTTCATTCAGTAGGTGCCAGGGAGTATTCACTGAGGCAATTGCTGTTAGATGTTCCAAATAATGTTGATATGGTGGTCTTCCCAAATTATGAGAGTGCCATTGAAAGAGATGACATAAAGGAGCCTTTTAGTGAGGTGTCGATGTTTAAGAAGAATTATGACCATGTTACAAAGGAGACATATTTTAGGTTATATAAGGAGGTAACTTGAGGGAATCCAAATTACTTTTTAACTTATGGTAATGGAAAAGCTGCTGCACAAGTTCAAGATTCCATACAGAAATTGAGATGTTGTCAAAGCTTCGCCATCACCATCTTGTATCTCTGATTGGTTATTGTGAGGAGCATTACGAAATGATTCCGGTCTATGAATACATGGCTAATGGGACTCTTCGAAGTCATTTATATGGGTCAAATATTCCTCCATTGCCATGGAAATAGAGGCTTGAGGTATGTACAGGAGCAGCCAAGGGTATCTATTATCTCCATACCGGAGAAGCTCAAGGTATCATTCACCGAGATGTGAAGACCACCAACATTTTGTTGGATGAGAATTTTGTGGCGAAGGTAGCAGACTTTAGGCTTTCAAAGACTGGACCCACTCTAGATCAGACCCATGTGAGTACTATAGAGAAAGGTAGTTTCGGGTACCTTGATCCTGAGTACTTCAGAAGACAGTAACTGACAGAGAAACCTGATGTGTATTCTTTTGGTGTAGTGTTATTGGAGGTCTTGTGTGCAAGGCCGACTCTTAATCCTATTCTCCCTAGAGAGCAAGTTAATATAGCAGAGTGGGCAATGCACTGGCAGAAAAAGGGCATGCTTGAAAAGATCATTGACTCTCATCTTGTTGGGACCATCAACCCTGGTTCTTTGAAAAAAATTAGTGAGACAGCCGAGAAGTGCTTAGAAGAGCAGGGAATTGACAGGCCTACCATGGGAGATGTTCTATGGAACCTGGAATATGCATTTCAACTTCAGGAGACAGCCATGCAAAATGACCCAGATGAGAATAGTACAAATCACATTGCAGACATTCCTTTGCACTGCCCAGAGCCTGAGCCTTTTGATACTAGCGTTATTGGCAGAGGTGTTGGTGGAAGTGACGGTGATTTAGAATATGCAACCACAAGTGTAGTGTTCTCACAATTGGTGAATCCTCGGGGAAGGTGATTACAGAACAATTTAAATTGAAATGCAACTAACCACCTTCGTCCAAATGGAGCACATTGTTGGCACAATTACATGAAAACATCAAATGAAATCAAATTGGAAGAAGCAACAATATTGCACTACACTTGCACAAAGTTTAGTGATTTTACATCAAGAAGAGACCGTTGTGGTTGCAAGCCTACAAAGGAGGATGTCAAGAGATGCATCAATGCCAATAGATGATATACAAGAAATCTTGAAGGGGTCATTGTCTATGATTATGAACTAAAGATTGGCTGGAATATATTTAGGTACAGATGATGAATCTTCCTCAAAGAGCTCATCAATACTCATCCATGAATGCAAGTGGCATTTCATTTAAGTGTTCTAATCATAGTAGAAGTATAACCCTATTAAATAGAGACATGGGTCATTTTCTTGTTTGACTAGCTAAACTTGGCAAAAACTCATTAGACTAGATCCAAAAAATGATAAAGAGGTTAGCTTTGCTATCTTATATATATATATTTCATTGTAAAAATATTTGAAAAAAGAAGTGAAGAAGGGAGGAGGCAAGAGAGTTCCAGCCAAGGGCTGAGATTGTATTGGTAGTAATTTGAACATTTTGATATTGGAGTGGTAGGAGCATGTATACACTCTGTTTTTGTTAGCTGCTTTGAAATGATTATGTTCATATCAACCACCTTTCTGTTTCAATAATTGAATTTCATTTGTTGTGATTTATCTTGTGTATGGTCAATTAAAATCCATTGATAGATTCTTATGATTAATGTGAATTTATCCTTAAGTACTATATGCAAAACATGGTTCATGTTTTTCATAAAATCATACTCGTAGCTTTGTCTTATCGGTCTTGATTGTGATATATATACTGTTGTTCAGTATTGGCTTTCAAACCTAGCCTAATCTCTGTACTTTTATACCTCCAGCACTCTATCAACTCAGTTACCATTAAACCAAAATTTAAGATTTCTCTAAGCTTGACCCTAGCAGTTGGGGTTCAACTTTAGTGATAACAGGTGGTAATGTCAGAAGAAAATTTGAAGAATTCATGGATCAGTTTCTTGTTGAAGGAGGGACATGCTCTTATGACAATGATACTGATGGAGATAAGTTAGTGTCATTAATATACTATCATTACATGAAGAAATAGTAACCAGACCCACTTCCTCATTTGGAAACTGTTTTTTGTATCAATGGGAGATCATATTGAATTGCTCCATTTAATATACATGGGTTGGGGCTCTTTTCACTGGATGGTATAAACATTCCATACAAATACCAAGTTGAACTGATGGATTGCATTGGTCCAACATACAATTATAAATGTTGGTTATGGCTAGCCCAATATTTACCAAATCTACGCAGATATGGAATTTGTGAAAATATTACAAAATGAAAGAAAACAATGAACAAAAAGTATGTTTGTGTGTGTGTGTTGGGATTATAAACAGTACACATCCTAGAAGCATGAACAATCTACCCAACTACATGTTTGTTGAACGTGATGAAAGTAGAATTTTGGTTTGTCCAATAAAACCAATAGTTGCATGGAAGGAGTTCTTCATCAATTATAATTTAAATACAATTAATGAAGCAAGTAATTGTGATTTACTGCTTATATTCATTATTTATTGAAGAACATTTAAATTTGATCATTTGCAAAGTTTTATCGTAAGTGTATTTTTTATAATTAACATACCCTTGTTCTACATATTTCATATTGAAAGTGTTGTTTTCTATATCAAATAAGATTTGTCACAATATTTCCCCTTTGTACATAAGAAGAAAAGGAAGAAATTTGCATAGCCATCGTTAATGAATTCCTATTAGAGTCCTATTATGTGGATTGTTCACCTTATATTGTTTATGTTGATTCAACATGTCTTTTCACCATTCAAATCAACCACAACCAATGGGAACAAAAATCTAGTATGATTGTTGACATAATTTTGAATGTGTCATGCATGCTTACATTCATCATTGCCATGTCTATCAAGTACACTAATAGAATTTTTACTAGCCTCCTTGGCACCTACTTCCTTGTCAACTACAACTAGAAGAGTGTGCTTGGAAAATAAATGTTTTTGGAAAAGCAAACTATTGGTACCCCATGCAATCATTTCATCCTGAATAAAATGATTAGCCACTAGGTTGCACCTATGGGGAATATGATTGTGTATGTTTTGATGATGATGTTTACGATTGTCATAAAGGTTCTTTAGATGAATATAATAAAGTACACATTTAGATTTGTGTGCATGCATGTTGTGTGCATGTTGTTTCATTTTTTAAATAATTTATCGTGGTTATTAAATATTAATATATGGTTATGCCTAGGCTTTTGTCATTTATTTGGTTATGATCTATTGGACGATGATGAGAAAAGACAAGCATATGTTGAGTAGGAATGTGTACATTGTTGATTTCCTTGTCTAGGATGATTTGAGTCTCTTTTTCTCTCTATGTTTTTATTAGAAGCAAAAGCTCTTTCTTCTTTATTTTGTGTTGAAAGCACATGGCTAAAATGCAACTCTCATCTTGTTATGCAGCCAACTTTTTGATCTAATGATTCCCTTAAAATTAAATTTACAGAATGGGAATGAAGAGAATTGAAAAAAATCATCCTTGTTTGAAATATATATGCATCTTTTATCTAGTTAACATATTGGTGTTAATGTTATAGATTGATTGCAGGAAAGGCATTGACCACAAGCATGATGAATAATATAGGATCATTTATTTGTTATTTATGATCATTGTTTATTGAAGTACCAATCCAATGTTTATTATTGTTTATTGATGTTATGTGTCATAATTATTTGTAGGCTCCTAGATTTCCTCATCATGATCATGACAATGTATACTTATTTAATGATCTTGACCCCCTTTGCTCTATTAGAAAATCAATTAATGAATGGGATATTGAACTTAAGAGCTTGACGGTGGATGAAGCCACTTCAGAAAGTGATTAAAGAATAAAATTCTTGATTTCAACAATCTAGCAATTCGACATATTGTTGGGTATATGGTATATTCTTTGCATGTGTGTGTGGATGGGAGGTGCGCCTGTCAGTGCCATGTCTGATGATCCCTAAGCGCAAGTGAGCCAATTTTTTGGTTGTTTTTGGCTATTTTTGGGAATTTTATAAAAATATTTAATTTAATCTTGGTTAATGGATTGGACTCTATTTTCTAATACAGGTTAAAAAATTAGGGTATTGGATGTTGTTGAATGCCTATATTTTGTATTGTGAGGGATTCATAATGATAATTAGAAAATAAGAGGTGTGGTTTCAAGGTTTGTTGGTTTTCCCGGTTAAGGGTTTCTAGGGGAATCCTTGTGTTTATGTGCGAATGTTGTTTTTTAATCTTTGATTTGCTTAACGTTAATTTTTAATGGTTATATCAGATCTTATAACATTTAGCATCATAGCAACATAACCATAAGAAAAAGGTTCACTGAAAGATAGACAAGCACAACCACACAAAAGAACACAAATATTTATCTTAGGAAACCCTCATGGGGAAGAAAACCCAACAAAAATTTCTCTGTATATGTATCAAAAGTACAAGACAAGACCCCAGACAGGTGCGCCTTCCTCCAATAGATATATCTCATTCTCTCTCTTATGCTCTATACACAAGTGAGTGTGTGTTCAAATGAGGAACACATCTCCTCTATTTATACTCTTTTTGTCACTTGAATTTTAACCTAACAAGTTGGCCCCACTTAATTGACTGGTCTGAATTCACTTAGGAAGACTCAATACAATATTATATTGTATTCATTAAGGTACAATTGACCCAACTTACAATGGAGGCTTTACCTCATGACTCTATGATGACCAATTACAATAGTAACACCCTGACGAAGTAATAATAACATCTCCCTTGGGTTACATCAGTAAAATACATTTAAAATATACTTTCAAGTTACAATATTTCAACACTCCCCCTTAATGAGAAGGTTATTCTACCAACAACATCATCATAGATAATAGGATTAACGAGCGAGAGCATATGCAACATCATCAAGGTGATACATCTGTACGTCGTAGGAAGTTTTCACAATCATTAGTAACTGGAACAATTACTCTTCAATGTCTTAAATATTGGAACATCATCTTCTACAACACTGAGTCTTTATCCTTTTCAACACTCGATCACTTTATCCTTTGTGGTGAAACTTCGATCTTCTTGATCCTTTGTAGCAGCACTTCGATCTTCTTGATCCTTTGTAGCAGCACTTTGATCTTCTTGATCCTTTGCAGAAACACTTCGATCTTCTCAATCCTTTGCAAAATCACTTCGATATTCTTGATCCTTTGCAGCATCACTTGGATCCTTTCGATCCTTTCCAGTAGCACTTCAATCCTTTCGATCCTTTGCAGCAACACTTCGATCCTTTCGATCCTTTGTAGCAGCACTTTGATCTTCTTGACGCTTTGCAGCAACACTTTGATCATTTCGATCCTTTGCAACAACACTTCAATCCTTTCGATCCTTTGCAACAACACTTTGATCATTTCGATCCTTTGCAGCAGCATTTCGATCTTCTTGATCCTTTGTAGTAGCACTTCGATCCGTTCGATCCTTTGCAACAAAACCTTGATCCTTCTTGATTCTTTGTCGTCGTACTTCAATCTACTTGATCCGTTGTTTCCACACTACCTGCAGTACACGTGATCTATTTGCGGGATGATAAATACCTATCACTTTAGGACATAGGTCAAAGGATGATGCATTCCTCCATCATCCTGGTCCATGATATCGACTAGTTGAATCGTCCACAACTAAATGTAGATATCGATCGCACCTAGATGCAGGCCCTATCATCCGTGAGGACTCATCGTAGACCATCCACACCACTGAGGTTAGGACCACTCCTAAGTGAGTGTTATACTATGGTATATACACTCACATGTAGGCATACTCTTCCATGCAAGAGTATTGTCTGCAGAGCAGATCTTGACCGCATACAAAATGTCGACGCTAATCATAGAACATCCTTACCTCTAAGGTTAGGACCACTCCCAATTGAGTGCTATACTACGGCGTCCATGAGGACTCATCATAGAGCATCCATACCACTAAGGTTATGACCACTCCCAAGCGAGTGTTATTATATGGCATCTGCATATGAATGTAGGCATACTCTCCATACAAGAGTATTGTCTATAGAGCACATCTCGATTGCATACAAATTCCAACCCTTTCATCTGTGAGGACTCATCATAGAGCATCCAATTACCACTGAGGTTAGGACCACTATTGAGTGAGTATTATTCTACAATATCCACAACTGAATGTGGGTACTCTTCATGTAAGAGTAACATCTGCAGGGCCATCCTTATCTAGTAAGGACCACTCTCATGAACAGAGTGTTATACCTACCATCCTTAAGAGAGGATACCATCGTCCACAAGTGAATGTTAGACCTTGTCAGCATCTTTAGGTGCACTTGGCCTCTTTCATACTAGAGCATCAATGTCATCCCATCATCGATGTTAGTCTCATCATCGCTCCCTTTTTTCTGGGAGGAGCCATATTATCAACCTGCTCCCCCTTTGTCTAAGGAGGGTTCATGTCTTCGACATGTTATTCCTTTATGAGGAGAGTCAATATCTTTGACTTATTCCTCCTTTCCTAAGAAGGTCCATATATTTGAATTGTTCTTCCTTTCCAAAGAGAGTCTATATCTTCGACTTGTTCTTCCTTTCTGAAGAGATTCTATATCTTAGAATTGTTTCTCCTTTCCAAGAAGGGTCCATATCTTCGAATTGCTTCTCCTTTCGAAGAAGGGTCCATATCTTCATCATTAATCCTTGGGATGAAAGATCTATATCAACATCATTGTTCCTCCTTACGAGGAAAGTCTTTTCGAACTCCACCAAGCTTGTCACAGAAGCTTGGTCAACACATCAACAGCTTTATCATCGGTACTCACATACTGGAGTTTTATATCTACCTTCAGTACCATATTCCACAAGATTATTTGTCATCTTTATGCAACTCTGGTTGTCATAAAGAATCACTGTGGTATCCAAATCCATGTCAAATAGTCCTAACATCAAATTTCGAATGCATATCGCTTCACAACAAGCAGAGCAAGCTGCAATGTACTCTGCTTCAGATGTACTGAGAGCAACATTGGATTGTTTCTTACTAAACCATGAGATCATGGCACATCCTAGATAATAATATCCACCTGAGGTGCTCTTCTCGTCTGCGACACTTGATGCCTAATCTAAATATGTATATCCATATAACCTGTAGTCATGATATCTCCTATAGTAAAGTCCCAAGTCTAGCGTACCTTTTAGATACCTCATCACATGCTTTGCAGCTATCAGGTGAACCCATCTAGTTTTAACTAGATACTGGCTCAATGTTTTCACAGCAAAGCATATATCTATCCTTGTGTTAGTTAGATACATTAATGACCCAATAATCTGTCTGTACTGAGTCATGTCCACTAATTATGATGTCTCATCAGACAACAACTTCAGGTTGGTGTCCATAGGTGTGGCCATGGATTTACAATCCAGCATATCAAATATCTTTAATATTTCCACTACATACTTTCCCTAGTTTGGAAATATTCCCTTGGGCTATGCCACACTTCCATCCCTAGGAAATAATGCATCAATCCTAAATATTTCATCTCGAATTATTCATCTATATTCTTCTTGCTTTATGTGATCTGTTTCTCATTTCCTATCAGAAATAGATCATCCTCATACAATAATAGTATGACAGGTTCATCATCCATAACCTTACGGTAAAGGTTAGGATCAACTTTACTTTTGGTAAATACCAAGATTGTCAAGAAGCTATATATTCTTCCATACCAAGCTCTAGGAGCTTGCTTCAGTCCATACAGAGCCTTTTTCAAATTACATACACGAGTCACTCTTTCTTCAACTTTAAATCCTCATGGTAGTTCGATGTAAACCTCTTCCTCAATCATACAATTCAGGAAGGTTGTCTTTGCATCCATATGGTGTAGATCCCACTTCATCATGGAAGCAAGTGCCATGATGGTTCTGATGGAATTTTACATTGTTACTGGAGAAAAATTCTCTTCATAATAAATTCTCTCTCTCTTGAGAGAATCCTCTAGCCACAAATCTTGCCATACTTCCATCAGCAAGATGCTTTATCTTGCAAATCCACTTGGAAGATACCACACTATTGCTTTCTGGTTTGGGTACTATATCCCAAACATGACTGGTATTCTTCCATCATTTCCTCTACCATGAGTTCCTTCTATCAGGTCATCAAAATATCCCAGTATTTTGTGTTCAACCTTGAAGGTTGGAACCCACTTTACTCTTGGTAAAGTCTTAGTCCATTAGGAAGTTGTCCATCCTATGGTACCATGTTGAATTCAAAGATCTTCTACAGTCACTCCCCCTGAAGCGAAGCATCATCCTCCATATGCATTCTATATTGGAGTGACAGGTAGCATCCATTGCTACTGATATTCTATGTATCCACATTAGGTTACTAGGTACCAAGTTCCCTTTATCTTTAACTTTGTTGAAAAGTTCCTCTTGCACCCATCTGTGAGCTTGTTATATTCTATAGGTTTCCATCTTCAAACTTGTATCAAAGGTTAAGATATTCATCACTCTAGGTGATATTCAAGCTCATTATGTAACTAGATGTTCTTATCTATGGGTTCCTTCTGATCTCGTACAAAGCCTATTCTGCACAGGTGGTTTCTTTGCTCGATATATACTTCTACTTCACTAGAGAAGCATGTCTAGTCAATAGAGTATGTCATGCCATGGTATATTCTTTCTGAGACAAACCATGAACCTTTCTTTGTATACTTGTTCTTATAGATCCATATGGAATACACTACGGAATTCCCTTCAGGTCTCAGAACCATATCCTAGACATCATTCCCCATGATCAACTGTTACTCTTTGATCATAGCTGGAAGGGTTTGCATCAATGATGTCACTCAACTGTGCCACATAACTAGAGTGTATTCGAGGACTCTTACTTTCATTTTGAAGTCCCACCATACTTTTCTTCATCTTGAATTATCTCTCGTGCCCAATATGGTCTTCATCTCTCGAGGTGGATATACTGCTCTCTTATATTCTTCTGAAGCTCTTTCTTTCGTCATGGTGTTTGTGACCCTAGGATCTTTAGGTTCATGTTTGTTGGAGTGAATCTTGAATTGTCATCACTTTTTCTTCGAAACAAGTCTCATCCTTTTATTGTAGGATATTGTATGCGATATTTAATACAATTCAAATGCACCAGTTGCATGGTTAGAAACATTTCATATGCATAATGACAATTTCTTATGCATAATGATACACTCATGCAACTATTTTAGCCAATGCAATATTCATCCATATCTCATAGAAACTTTCCAGATGCCTTCCATCTCTAGAATAACATCATTGGGATTGTGCACTAATCCAATATGTCAACAAAGAGGTTTCATTCTAGATAAGTATCAATGGAGTGTCGTATAACACCATGGGATACTTACCCATAACATGCATATTAGTAGTATATTGTCATTAATGCAAACATTCTATCATGCATAATATGCAACGTATATAGGAAATACAATTCAAATACTTATATTTGTTTGTTTAGTAGATTCTTTCTTGTGATTTTTCTTCATCTCCTTTTGGATCTGCAGCTTCTCCTTTGACCAATGAGATTGGTTCAATATGATACTTGCTTGAAAGCTTTTCTGGAATACTGCTTATGGTGGACCTAGGGTTTGATAGAGAAACCATAATTTTTCAAATTAGGTATCTTTCAGATATTATTGGATATAAATATGTGCCTCCTCAAGGTGAGTTGAGCAGCGTACTCATTTTTCCAAAACCGTGATCAGAACTACAAAATATTTGATGCCCTAGTTTTCTTCAAATTTTTTATGCAGAATTTCCTGATATTATTTTTGTTGTATCTCCGAAAATAATCCTCCTCTGTGTCTAAAAATTCACACTGTGGTATCCCATTCTAAATTATTTCCAACCCCACAAGTTAGCGAAGAATTAGTTTCACCAAGTGGGACTTATGCGAATTTTCCTAATGTGGATTATTTCAGGATTGTTCGTCATAACGAACTTGTACGTACTTCCACATCTCACTATTTCACCTTCGGGGTATGAAAATTTTACCAAAAAACCTACATTCTATGCCCCTATCTAAAACATCTTGTGAAATTTAGTTTGGACCTTCGTATCCGGAGATATAGCAATTCTACCTAGGTCACATGTTTAAGGCTGAATCCCGGGAGAGGCTACAACCGTGAGTTGGAGGAATCGTATCTCCTATATATAGGGAATATGAGGCTGAAAATTTTACACATGGTACATTAGGATTTCATATTCATCTGATAAATTTTTTGGCTGCTGATCCTTCTCCATTCTAGAGATATAACAAAAGTCCCAACATGACTAGTTTGATTCTTCTAGGGTTTTCAAGCATGAAACCCTAATATTCAATAGTTGTAGTTGTAGCAGTGTTTCAACTGCACAAAGATTTATTTTAGGGTAGCTATGATACCATGTTAAGTTTCAATGGTTATATCAGATCTTATAATATTTAGAATCATAACAACATAACCATACGAAAAAGGATCACTGAAAGATAGACAAGCACAACCACACAAAATAACACAAATATGTATCCCGGGAAATCCTCATGGGCAAGAAAACCCAAAAAAACTTCCTCTGTATAAGATGTATCAAAATTAAAAGACAAGACCCTAGACAGGTGCGCCTTCCTCCAGCATCTCTCTCTCTCTCTCTCTCTCTCTCTCTCTCTCTCTCTCTCTCTCTCTCTCTCTCTCTCTATCTNTCTCTATCTATCTTTGTTATGCGCTATACACAAGTGAGTGTGTGTTCAAATGAGGAACACATCTCCTCTATTTATACTCTTTTTGTCACTTGAATTTTAACCTAACAAGTCATCCCCACTTAACTTACTAGTTCGACTTCACTTAGGAGGACTCACTACAATATTATATTATATTCATTAGGGTACTATTGACCTGAATTACAATGTAGGCTTTACCTCATGACTCTATGATGACCAATTACAATAGTAACAACTTGACAAAGGAATAATAACATCTCCCTTTGGTTACATCAGTAAAATACATTTCAACACTTAAAATAATTTGTATGCTTTGCATCTTTACACAGGTTTGAAACTTACATGTGGTATGAGATCTTGATTTTTGGCATCAGGGGGATGCCTTTGTCGTTGAGGGTTGGACGTGGTTGATAGATTTTGGGTCTATGATAAACATGGGTTCAGTGGGAGATTTGTAGCATTGATTTGTGCATTAAAAGAGAATGGCGAGCAGTTTGAGAATTAAGATTGAAAAATTTAACGACCATAATTTTGAGGTATGGAAGCTCGAAATGGAGGATATTCTTGTAGATAGGGAATGGTTGATTGTTATGTAATCGGGTAAAAAACCCACATGAACATCACAAGATGATTGGGATAAATTGGAAAGAAGGGAGAGGATAAAAATACAATTTTTCTTATCATACTCTATGTTGTTGAACGTAGCTGGTGAAGATAGTGTGGTAAAGCTTTGGGGAAAACTAGGGAGTTTGTATCAATCAAAATCCCTTGTGAACAAGTTGTTTCTACAAAAGAAATTGTTTCTTCTTAGAATGGATGAAAATGACACAATGATAGAGCATATAAATGTATACAATACTCTGGTAATTCAAATAACCTTTGTCGATGTTAAAATGGCTGAAGAAGATAAATGTATTTCATTATTGTGTTCTTTTCCAGATTCCTAGGACAACCTAACTGTTGCAATAGGTAGCACTAGTCAACAACCGTAAAATTTGATGAAATAGTATCATCCCTACTATCAAAAGAGATGAGGCAGAAAACCATGGATAATCATAGCATGGATTCCTTGTATGTGAGAGGTCTTCCCCAGGAGAGAAACAAAAATAAGGGATATGGGGGGGGGTTTCTAAATCTAGGGGTAGATATAAATCCACAAGAAAAGGAACAAGGAAATGTTAGAAATGCAGGAAAGTTTGGCACTATAAAAAAAGATTACAGATCTAAGAATGTTGAGAAATCAAAGGGATCTAAGGATACGTCTTCCATAGAGGCAAAGAAGTCCTTAGAAGAAGGAGGGTATGTGTACCTAGATTCCACTGGTAATAATTCAAAATGTATTATATGGTTGATTGACTCAGTTGTGTCATGTGATATAACCCCTCATAGGGAGTGGTTCTGTGAATATGAAAAGTACAATGGAGGAGATGTGTACGTGGGAGATGATTCACCAGTCGATATCATTAGACGTGGTAGAGTCAAGATGAAACTCCAGGATGGAAGGATTAGAACTCTACCTAGGGTGGTACATATTCCAAATCTAGCAAGAAACTTAATATTAGTAATAAATATGGATGTTGTAGGTGTAAATACTGTGTGTGGAGATTGTGGTTGCAAAATGGTTCAAGAATCAATGGTATTGACGAGGGGAGCTCGGTATAGAAATATATACAAACTATTGGGAAGAACCATCATTGATGAATGTAACATTTCTGTTGTGCTTGAGGAAAGAGGTAAAGATGACAGAACCTCGAATGCATCAAGAGGAAATACAATACTATGGCATCAAAGATTGGGGCATATCGAAGAAAAGGGACTTCGAGCATTACAAGGTAAAGGTATGGTTGAAGGTATGACTGATTGCACTCTGTATTTTGAATTCTGTGAACATTGCATATATAGAAAACACAATCAAGTAAGATTTGCATCTGGTGCTACAAGAGCAAAGGGAATTCTAGAGTTAGTACACAGTGATGTATTTGGACCTGTGCTTGTTCCATCATTAGGTAGATCTGTGTATTATGTTTCATTTATAGATGATTTCTCAAGGAACACATGTATTTATTTCCTTTGAAATAAATCTGAAGTATTTGCTAAGTTTAAAGAATTTAGGGCTCTTGTAGAAAATCAGTCAGAAAAGAAAATAAAGGTGTTGAGGACAGATAATGGTGAAGAGTTCTGCAGGAATGAATTTGAGTACTTATGCAAGAAGTGTGGTATAGAAAGGAAAAAGACTACTCCATACACACCTCAACATAATGGAGTTTTCAAGAGGATGAATAGGATGTCGATGGAAAAGGAAAGAAGCATGCTAAGTAGTGTTGCGATAAGACAAGAATTTTGGGCAGAGGTAGTGGAGACAACATGTTACTTGGTAAATTGATCACCCACGTCAATATTAGTTGACAAAACTCCACAAGAGTTATGGACTGGTAAGAATCCCTCTATTAAGCATCTGAAATTTTTTGGCTATGATGCTTATGTGTACATGTTCCAAAGGAGAAACAGAGCAAGTTGGATAACAAAGCTGAAAAAATGTATCTTTATTGGCTATAAAGACAACATGAAAGGTTATAAGCTTTGGAATCCTGTAACTAAGAATATTTTTTACAATTGAGATGTTGTGTTTAGAGTGGGAAAAGAAGTCTCCATACAATAAGTGACTCCAATGGAAATGGAACCAAAGAAGATAGAGTTTGAGTTAGAAGGTGAATAATCTGACTCAATAGAAGAGGCTGAATCAAAAGAAGAAGAACCTCGTACCCTAGTTTTGAGGAGATCATATCGAGAAAGAAGGAAACCAGAAAGGTATTCCCCTCATGATTTTTGCTCTCATTTTGCTTTGTCTATTACTAATGATGATCCTAGAAATGTGAAGGAAGTTGTTGATCCAAAAGATAGTGACGTTTGGAAGAAGGCTATGGTTGAAGAAATGGATTCCCTGGACAAAAATGAAGCTTGGTATCTAGTCTAATTACTAGCTAGAAAAAAATCCATTGGGAGAAAATGGTTGTTTAAAAAGAAGTTGAATGCAGAAGGTAAAGTGGAGAAGCATAAATCCCACTTGGTAGAAAAGGGATATTCTCAGGTATATGGAATTGATTTTAGTGGAATATTTTCTCTAGTTGCAAAATTAACTTCCATTAGATTTCTTCTTGTTATTGCTGCATCGTTTGATTTTGAAGTAGAGTAGATGGATGTGAAGACAACGTTTTTACATGGATATCTCGAAGAAAAAATATACATGAACCAACTAGAAGGGTTCACGGTAAAGGTAAAGAAAGAGTTGGTATGTAAACTAAAGAAGCCCCTTTACGATCTAAATCAATCTCCAAGGATGTGGTACCAAAGTTTTGACACATATGTACTTGGATTGGGGTTTATGAAAAGAAAGGTTGATCACTATGTATAACCCACATAGATTGGTGATCACGTCATTAACATAGTACTATATGTTGATGACATGTTGTTGATTGGAAACAACAAATATTTTATAGAGGAAGTGAAGTCTCATTTGTCCTCCAAATTTGATATCAAGGATCTCAGTGCTACAAACTTCATTCTGGGAATGGAGATAAGAAGAGATCGTGCAAACATGAAGATCTATTTAAATCAAAGAAAATATCTTGATACGGTACTACAGAGATTTACCATGCAAGAATGTAAGTCGGTTAAGTTTCTTATTCCTATAGGTATAAAGTTATATGTAGAGCAGTGTCCCAAGACATAGGAAGATGAATAATATGTGTCACGAGTTCCATATGCTAGTACAGTTAGAATTTTGATGTATGAAATGGTCTATATTAGACTAGACATTTCTCATGGAATGGGATATTTTAGTAGATATATGTCAAAGCTAGAAAAGAGCATTGGGAATTTGTAAAGAGGGTCTTTAGATACTTGTGTGGCACCACATATTATGCAATATGCTACCAAGGAAAACATGGATTAGATAGAGTAATAGATGTACATGGATTTTTTGATGCATATTGGGTTGGAGATGTTAATTGCAGCATATCTACAAGTGGGGATGTGTTTAACCTATTTGGAGGAGC
Organism: Pseudotsuga menziesii; assembly: GCA_001517045.1. Taxonomy (NCBI): domain Eukaryota; kingdom Viridiplantae; phylum Streptophyta; class Pinopsida; order Pinales; family Pinaceae; genus Pseudotsuga; species Pseudotsuga menziesii. The sequence continues at coordinate 69,891 of LPNX010120248.1, forward strand.
TATCGGTTGGATGAGCAAGAGACAGGTTGTAGTTGCACTCTTAACTACAGAAGTTGAATACATGACAGCCACACATGCCAACAAAGAATAAGTATGGTTGTAGAGACTATGTTCAAGTATTGGGATTCTACATAAAGTTGTAAGGCTAGATTGCGATAGCCAAAGGGAAATATTCCTAGCAAAGAACCTTGCTTATCATGCTATGACAAAGACTATTGATGTGCAATATCACTTTGTGAGAGGTATGGTTGAAGACAAGAAGGTGTTTTTGGAGAAGGGTGACACCTTGAAAAATGTTGTACACTCATTAACAAAAGCTGTCAGTATAGAGAAGTTCTCTTGGTGTAGGGAATCTATGGGCATTGATGCCCTGAACATATGAATTTGTGAGTACATGACTCATTTCTATGAAAAGAAAACAACAAGTGGGATAATATTTGGTATATGTTATATTCTTTGCATGTGTGTGTGGAGGAGAGGTGTGTCTGTCAGCACTGCGACTGACAATCCTTTTTGGCACCTTCACGAAAATAGGGCTATTTTGATGAATTTGATAAAAATGTGTAATTTAATCCCGGTTAAGGGATTGGAGTCTATTTTCTAATATAGGTTAAATGACTAGGGTATTGGATTCCATTGAATACCTATATTTTGTATTGTGAGGGATTCATAATGATAATAAGAAAATAGGATGTGTGGCTCCAAGGTTTGTTGGTTATCCCGATTAAGGGTTTCCAGGGTAAATGTTGTGAATGTTGTGTTGTAATATCTGTTTTTATTAAAAGAATTTGTATGCTTTACTTCTCTACACAGTTTTAAAACTTACACATATGTATGTGTGAAATTGGGTATAAGTGTCCACCCACCTATATTTTGCATAAAATTTAGCATATAGGTGCCCAACCATGATGATCAGAATAAAATTATGATCATTGTTTACTGATCCGAAGTGATATAGGTTTCCACCCACCTATTATAGTGGCTTAAAACGTTTTTCCATTTTGGCATTTTTCTAGTAATTTTCTACGGTTTTGCAAGTCCCAAACTTCTAATGTCGTTTTGAGGCCCTAAACAACGTTTTTTTGTGATTCTAGGGGCCTATGGTTAAAAATGACAATCATTGGCCTAATTCAAAAGTTGTATAGCTCAGATAAACCTTTCCAATGAGCTATTGATTTCCTAAAATGGATATCGTATGCAAAATTTATGACCCCAGGAAGTTGATTGTTCAACTAACCACCTTAAGGACACAAATTTTATTACGATTCATCTCCTAGGGTTAGGTTAAGGGTTTCTGCCTCTCCAAGGATTTATGATAAAAGGCCCTTTAGACTCCTTTTATATTCATCTTGTCATGATTGAGAGTAGTTGCCACATCTCTTCTCAGAGATATAGCTACCACCATTCTAGTTGCTTTCATTTTACAGTTTGTTCTATTTCATTAATTTAATAGAATCTGAGTTTACTGTATCTCTAGGTTTCTTGCAATATATCTACGTATCCAAATACATATCTGCTCTTTCATTTCATTCTCATGTAAATATGGATCATTGGCCCCCTTGGTTCTATTACAAAACTGGTTAATGATGGGGCGTTGAACTTAAGATCTTGATGGTGGCTGAAGTCACTCCAAAAAGTGATCAAAGAATACAAATCTCGATTTCAATAATCTAGCACTTAACATATGTATTTGTGAAATTGGATTCGAGAAATTTCTTTAATGAATATGACATTTTTTATGATTCCAAGTGTTTGACATATATTTGTATTTTTATAGTCCTTCTTGAGAAAGGAAGCCCCGAGAATTAGGAGTAGAAAACATGTATATGTTGTTGGAGCCTTTTATTCTATTGCACCTTCTACCGATGTCTTTACTCTTGGTATCACTATTAGTACCCTCGATTTTGCACCTAGTGTTGGTGTTGGCCCATATATTATGGCCCCAGTACACATACCTCTAATCATGTGCCTCGTTTATCTTATATTAATATGAGTCCAAAGGCATTGGGAATAGTCCTCAATAGCACTAGGAAGTTACCTTTTTCTTTACAGGTGGACCATGAACTGGTCCCAATGAAGGGATTAAAACTCCATGGTAGTTACTAATTAATCAATGCATTTTCATTTTATAAAACAAAGAATATTTTTGCATTGATGTTATATACCTAATCATAATATATGATTGCAAACCCAAGGAATAATTTGTTATATCAAGCATTGCAAGAAAAATATGTTTTCTCTATTTGCACCAACAATTAGAACAAGTTATAAATACCAAAAAAAAAAAACTTGAAAAAGAGTTGATGAATCATAAGACAACATTGTTTGGTCATTTATTCACTCAAAACTTGGTTCAAACCATGGTGGGGAAGTACTTGAAATCAATGTGAGACAATTACCTCAACAATCTTAGTCGCTACCCCAATTATGAGTGTCTCGTACTAATCCCCATAAAATATTTAGCTACATTAATCAATGATGCTCAAGGGAATAAGATGAAAGAAGATGGATCCTTGTAGCTAAGAGTTCGAGAACCACAAAGGTATATATAATAATATAACATACACTGAACTTATAACTATGCATTTGGCCATATCAAATAAATCACATTAACATGCATTTCACACTTTTTGCAAGCTAAAAAACTATACAAAGGTCACTCAAGCAAGACTGGAGAAGGTTGGTCAATACAAACTTGGCCCATGGAGCTATGCTAAAATAAAATGTAGATAAGTACTAAGATTTAAAAGTTGTCATTATTGATTTTTTTTACTATAATTCAAAACCTTTACTTACTGATTTGCATTATGTTATGGTATGTAATCAACATAATTTGGGATTATCATGCCCACCACCAAAGATGCAAAAGTTTCCTTTACCATAGGGTATAAATCCCTAATTAAAATGAAAAAATGAAAGGAATATAACACTTATGGTGTCAATGAGGAGGCATATAAGTTCAATAGACTTTCAATAGTTAATTATAAACAAGATATAATTTTTGGTTCTGGGTAAAAGCATGAATATGTGTGTTTGTTTTTGTTGTTTTATGAGAAAACAATGTTTTGTTTTGATTGCAATTTTTTCATTGTTAACCATTCAAATTTGACATAGTTTTTTTACAATGAAAAAGTACATAGATTGTACTAGTACATCTCTTAATTTTCATAAATGCTTCATGAATATTTTCAAATATATTTGGAGTTTCATCACATATTGTTTTCATATTTTTCTCACCAAATACACACCCAAATTCATGATTTTTCCCATTCTGCAATAATTACTCTCTTCAAGCTTTCAAACTATAAGGCTTCAGATTGTTTGTTGCACCCAGTCAATGTGCTTTTTTATTAAATTACTGAATTGATTTATAGCTGACTGGCAGAGGGAGTGGCCAGATGCAGGGCATGTAGTAAAGTTGTTGGATTCTGGAAGCATTGAACCTTAGTGGCTAGGCTGGGCTGGAGTTGTAAAGAATGCAAATAAGAATTAGAATAAATCATCTACTTATATCATCACAAGCAATACATGAATATTTCAGTATGTATCGGGAGCCAATTTTAGAGACTAAAAGTGTTGAAAAACCATAGGTTAATCCTAGTAAACTAGGTACCATGAACAGGGTCATTAGAAAATTATATTTTTTTCATGTATAATATGAATGAGGTGATTTATAAATGGTTTATTTTAATTGTAGTTGGGGATCCTACTCAGCTACCTACATGAAATCACATCTTTTGTTCTCAAGAACCATTTGAATCAATATTTCAAGAAGAGAATTGGGAATAAGATGCAATGTCAAATCTGCGGTTCTTCAAAATATAAAAAACCTAGAAGGAAATTATCTAGTAGAGATTAAACATTTTATATGATCAACAAATTTTGTTGTACACTAATGTACTATACATATTGTTTTATATACAATATAACATTATTATATATGATGTTGTTTTTACTTTTATTATAAATCTTTTCCATTGTGATGGGTGTGTGCATTGTTTAGTAATTAAAATCATGGGTATGGGGAGATGAGAGTGATGTGAGGGGCGGGCGAGGGGCCATACGAGCTATAATTTATTGTTTGGCTATGTAGCCAAGTTTTTGATCTAATGCTTGCCTAAAGGTGCAATTTATAGAATGGAAGCGAAAGGAATTGAAAACATATCCCTATTTCAATATATGGATATTTTATTTAGTTAATGTATCATCATTTATGCTATAATATCAACCCGGAAAGGCATTAATCGTGGGCAGGTCAAATAATATTATATGACCATTTATACGTTATTTATGTTGCTTTTTATTGATGTCTTAATCTAATATTTATTGTTGTTTATCAATGTCATGTGCTTGATTATTTGTAGGCTCCCACATTGCCTCGTCATGATCGTTACAATTTAGACTTCTTTAATGATCTCGAACCCCTTGGATCTATTAGAAAACTTGGTTAAGGAATGGGTTGTTAAACTTAAGAGTTTGATGATGGATAAAGTCACTCTAGATAGAGATCAAATAATAAAATTATTGATTTCAAGAATCCAACAGTTCAATGTATGCATTTTTTAAATTGGATTCAATCAACCACTTTAATGACTACAACATATTGTTTTTTATGAATCCAAGTTCTTGACATAGAGTTGGATTTTTAAAGTCCTTCTTGAGAATGGAGTCAATGGGAATTGGGAGTAGTAGACATGCATTTGTTGTTGTAACCTCTACTCCTATTGTGCCTGTTGTTGATGCCTCAAATCCTGGTATCATTGCGAGTACCCCTGATTCTACACCTAGTGTTGGTGTTGGATCATTTACTACAACCCCAACTAGTACTAATCATATATATACTCATGTGTCTCCTTCATCATATTTTGATATGATTCCTAAGATGCCAAGCATAGTCATTAAGAGCACTATGGAGTTACCAATTTATTTACAAATTAACCATGAATTGTTCCTAGTGAAGGGATTAAAAATCCATGGTAATTACTAATCCATCAACATATTTTCATTTTACACAATGAAGAACATTGTTTTGTTGGTCTTATCTAGATGATAAAATTAATATATAATTGTGATGTTGGAAAATAACTTATTCTATCAAGAATTTCAAGTAAAGGTGTTTCCTCTTTTTGTACCAATGATTAGAAGAAGTTACAAATACTAAAGCAAAAGCTTGAAAATTTGATGAAACACATGAACACATTGTTTTATCCCATATTCAACCAAAATTTGGTTCAAACCATAGTGGGGAAGTACTTGAAATCGTTGTGGGCCAATCATGGCACTAATCTCAATCCCTGCCCTAATTATGAGCACATTGCACTAATTCCTATACAATAGTGGGTTGCATTAATCGAGGATGATCAGGGGGAGAAGTTGAAAAAATAGGGATCCTTGAAGCTAAGAGTTGGATAGCCACAAATGTAGATATAATAATATAACATGCAATGAACTTATAACTATGCATTTGACCATATTGATTAAATAATATTATCATGCACTACACACTTTTAACAATCTCAAAGACACTATGAAGGTCACACATGCTAGACTGGAGAAGGTTGGGCAACACAAACTTGGCCCATGTGGATATGTTAAAGTAAAACATATATATGTAAAGTACTAATATTTAAAAGTTTACGTTATTGTTTTTTTCAAATATAATTTAAAAAAATTCCTTACTAAATTATGTTATGTTATGGTATGTAGTCAATGGACTTTGGAGTCATGACCACCGTCAAAGATCTAAAATTTTCCTTGACTAGAGGGTATAAATCTCTGGTTTAAATGTAAAAGGAAAAGGAAGATAACACTTTTGTTGGAAACATGGAGGTATATAAGCTCAATATATTTTAAATACTGAGTAATAAATTCATCACAGGTAAATAATTATAAAAATAAGGAAACCTGCGTAAAATGTTTCCAGCCAACGTTTTGGACTCTAAAAAAATGAGTCCATCATCATGGCGATCACTCAATCGTGTGATTGGGATGAGTGAGAATAAACATCCAAAAGAATATAAATACCTGAATTCCCTCATTAAGTCAACTTGTTAAGCCGACTTCTCTATTTCAATGTTTTTTAATTAGGTTAATAATTGGCTTCCACGTGTCACTGAGCTTCAATCCATCATCCCTATTTAGCATGTTATTTCTCTTCTCAATTTCCAAAGCCTCCCTCATTCTCCTTCTGTTATATTGTTCTTCTCTGGTGATTAATGAAGCTTTTTCCATGCATATCTAATGAGTAGTGGTGCGCGAGTGCTCTACCAAAGCAGATTTATCTCTGCGGTCATGAATTATGTCTGCACTATGTTCCTTTAGTCGAACTTGTAATGAGCGACCATTTTCCCCAATGTAGACCATTCCGCATGAGCAAGGTATCTCATACACTCATTTCATTTGTCTCGGATCAATCTTATCTTTTGTTGTGTCCACGAACCCCCATATGGTGTTTGGAGGAGCGAACACGACAATAATGTTCTTACTTCTTAATATTTTGGCGATCTGGTCCGTTGTCCCCTTAATATATGGGAGAGTGACCTTCGGGATATTAAATTCCTTTATTTGATGTGTGGCCCGAGATTTAATGACTGTGCTCTTAATGAGTCTTTTCTTGTATCCATTCTTCATGAAGACTCTTTCAAGGTGCTCAAATTCTTACTCTAGGTGGTCTGTGTCTGAGATTATTTTAGCTCTTGCTCTATTTTAAATAGTTAATTATAAAAAAGTTCAAATGTTTTGGTCCTACAATAACAATAGATGTTATTGCATGTAGTACACGAAGATTAGTATGGATCAAGAGCTAGATTTAGAGACTAAAAGTGTTGATCAACCAGAGGTTAACCCTACTGCTCTAGGTACCATGAACGAGGTCATTATATATTTTTTGGTTCATGTATAATATGAATGAGGTGATTTATAAATGGTTTGATTTAATTGTAGATGACATGGATCCTATTGAATATGGTTGTCATTGATGTCAAAGGAGTTCAGTAATGACAAATGAATACACTATTTTTTATTAAATGGACATTGTTATCAACATAAGATCATAGGAAACATTGATGAAATAGTCCAAAGGGATTTGTGGTAGCCAAAATAACACAATTTGGCCAAGCAGAGTCAGAATGATTATAACGCTAAGTTTCTATGGAGTCAAGATTTGGACGGCCCATATCATAAGAGAGAGATAGATCAATGGTATATAATAGTTTCTGCAATGCCAAGGTGTAAGCTTGTTAAAACTGCAGGAAGACTATTGCGGAAGTCATGTTTGAGAATTTATGAAAAGCAGACCTATAATCCGCAATTGCGGAAGAAGTGTTGCGGAAAGGGAATTACGGAAGCAACTACGAGAAAAGTCGAAAAGCAGACCCGCAATTGTGGAAGGAAGATATTCCCGTAGATTGCAAAAATATCAGCGTGGAAAGATAAATGTGGAAAGTTTAATTGTGGAAGGTTAATTAGGGAAAGGTATTTGTGGAAAGGATCGTTGCCGAAAGACAAACGTGGAAAGTAATTGCGGAAAGATAAATGCAGAAGGATTTATGTTGCGGAACGTCCTGACTGATAAATTTAAACAAAGTTAAAAATAGTTAAACAAAGAAATAAGGTAACACATTTGATGAAGAGGCATGATTTATGAAGTGATGTCTGATGAACAAGAATGAATCCAGATTGAAAGGGACCAACTATGAAACTACAGAATGAAGATATATGTTTGTAAAGAAATATTTCGAGTTTAGACAATATGTCTTTGTAGTCCATATCTATATAGAAGCAACAGAAGACATAGACCAAGTAAGTAATGAGAAACCAGTGACATAATTGAATACATAAGAAGATCTGGAAGTTTGATAAAAACATATTAGGGTGGTAGGGTGGTGCTAGGGTAGGATACATGCCTACAAGGGGATTGTATCCTCCTTCCAGTGGTAGCTGGTAAATAGGGTGTCGTAGTATCCTTTCAGTAGCAACTGATAAATTCAGGGATTCCTAGAATCCTTCTAGTATTGCTGGTAAATAGGGTGTTGTAGCATCCTTGTCTATAGAAGAAGGCATAAACTATTTGTAAATATAATTTTGCAGTAATAGGAAGTATTGGTGGTTTTCCAAATTGGGATTCCGTGATAAATTTGTGTTAATGAATAAATTAAAAGTGGTTTTGATTGTTAAAATTTATCAATGCTGATTCACCCCCCCTCTCAATACTGTCCAATATTCCAACAATTGGTATTAGAGCAGGATTATTCACTGCATTTTAAATCAATGGAAGGAAGATCCTATTAGAAACCACGATTAATCAATAAGAAGGATTATCCACCAACTGATGCCAACCCCACCTTGGTGGCATGATTTTTCCACCTCTGAGATCAAACACATGAACTTCAGAGCATGGAGGGACTTTAAACCCTTCCTGACAGCCAAATTGATGTGTTAAACCTTCTTATGCAACCCTATTGCACAAATCTACTTCCATTTTTGGTTTTCCGCAACTATCTTTTTCACCTTCCAACTTTTCACAATTTTATGTTTCCGCACCACCCTTTCTACACGCTCTCTTCTACAACTGGTTTTCCGCAAACGACGTTCCGCAAGAGGTTTCTCGCAAGCTTTCTTTTCTGCAACTCTATTTTTGCATTTGCGCATTGTGGATTACAGAATTTCCCAAATTCCAAATTTGAATTCCGTAATTATGTGGCTACAACAATCCTTTCTGTAATCAAATTGCGGATTGTGGATTGCTGAGCCAACTTTTACAAAATTTGAACTTCTGCAATTTCCCTCCCACAATTCCTTTTCTGCAACTTTTTACAACTATTGATTTTAGGCGGCTTCCTTCTCAACCAATGAAATGAGATCAGATGTAGATCGCATCTTATCTTTGTGGATCCTTTATCTTCCTTACACCTTTCTCTTGTGGGATTCTTCCTCAGTCGTAGATATGTTCCTACGACGATCTCGACCATTAAGATTGCGCGAACTTAAACCTTAATTATTATCGATCCTTGCAGTGATCGATATGTAGATCCCGAACCTACAACAAGGTTAATTTGGGATAAAATCCATTCACAAAGTCTTAATAATCAAATTATTCCTTCGATTGATCAGAGAATCGATCAATCGATCTCTGTTTTACTCACTTTCAGAAACCATGAATTCATATGTAGGATTGTCATTCATTAACACAGGATTTAACCAAACATTAAATTCATGAAGTCACACACTCAGACATAATTGAATTTACACACACAGAGATTATGCCAAAATAAGATTTTTCGTTCACATGCTGAAATTGTACATACAAATTTGTTTCAGAACCTGCGTTTTGATCTCCTTAGGCCGGATACATCTTTAAATGGCCTTGCTTGAGCCATATTTACTATGTTATGGATACTTCTATTTCTCCTATATGTTTATCTTTGTCTCTCCTCTATTCTACTATGCCTCGTAGGCTTACATATGTACACAGCAAGATTCATGAAGCATTCTTGTTTAGATCCACATAATCTGCTAACAAATCCTGATTACAATAAACCTTAAATCTTATCCTATGACTCGCTGCCCTAATTGAGGGATTTGGTACATGATTCATCAATTGACTCATCATCCACCTAGTGACTCACTCAACTGATTCACCATCATCTAGAATCAAATAAACATAGGTTATTTACAATGTGATGGTTCGAAGACCATCAATTCAGATTTTGAAGACCCTTTCTAGACCTAATCCAACATTGACCTTGGAATTTGAAATGGAGAGTAGGATGCTCCTGCATTAGAATCCCCAGGAAGTAAGAAATATTAACTCCTAGTCATAACCTTCTATCTTCAGTATGCCTGGATCCCAAAATTTATTTTGTATAAGATCATCCATCTTATTATGTAGGTTTTTCTTTGTCATCTTCAGTTCTCCTGGTTTCCAAATTTTATGTTGAAATGCTCCACCAGATTTGCTTTTTCCATCTCCTTCTGTCATTTATTTTCTCCTGCTACTTTCCTTCTTTGCTCTACTGATGAAAATATTCATTCTTTCCTCACGCCTTCTTTGATACATATTCACCATAAGCAACCTTATTATTCAATCTTCGTGTCTAGTCTATCCTTTAGCCGGTACACTTGCATATTCTTCTCTTGAAACTGTTGTTGTCCTCTTGACTCTCTGCTGCTATCCACTAAATTACAAGATAATCTGATGTTTTGACCTTGTATTTTTCTAATGCTTCTATCAAACATTAAGCAGTCATCATTATCAATCCTTCGATAAATCAACCAATATTCCGTCATTTCTAACTCTTCATCATATTTCCTGAGGTTAGAAAATTTTTCTTTGTCTCCATTAGCCAACTCTGCAACAACAAATTCCTTTAGATACTGATCACCCCTTTGAGACAATATAGTCTCTTCCTGTGTCATGCATATTTCTTCCCCTCTCTGTCAGCAACACCACTATCCAAATATGCAAGTGTTCTCTTTTGTTTATCTCCATGAGACCATGTAATCTCATCTTTCAATCCTAGAACAAACTTTTGGCTTTGGTCCATGTCAATAATACATGGATACTCTCCTTCTTCTTCTTTTACCTCTGGTACAACCTCACAAGGTTCATCACATGTTATTCATGCAGATATACACAACTCATTCATTTTTCTTATCGGCATATTCTCTTGCTGATTTGAACTCTCCCAAGAGTTCACGAGACTTTCAACTAGTCCCTATTCTACACCATCTTCTTCTAAGATTATTTTATGTTCTACTAACCAACAATGAACATATTCTTCTGTCAATGGTCTAATTTTGATTTTTCCTTTTTTCCTCAAAGCATCCATCCTATGCTTCAAAACCTTCATAGACACATATTTTAAGTGTTCTTCAATACCTGTCGTCATACACCAATAATTAGTTTCAACAACATGAGACTCTAAAGTCCCTATTGATATTTCCCCTGGCATCCCCCTGTTGTGTTGGTATGAACACAACATGAATCTATCACCATCACCTATTTCTCCAATGGCCTGATATACAGGTTGCATACACTCTTCAACTCTCTCCTTCACCAGAATACAATTTTGATCCTACCTTGTAGAAATGTCTTTTCACATTTCTTTTTCTTCCTTCATCTTCAGATCATCTTAAACTGACTATGTTCCTCCATTCATAAACTCATAAATGAGTTCCTTTTTCTGCAGTAATTTAGACCTTTCTTGATTTGAGAGACTATCATCATCATAATATTTGACTTCATCAATTTTTAAGACAGTTTCAAAGGACCACCCATCATTTGCAACAAAACCTACAATCACAATCAAATCACCAGTCTCAAAAACATAAGATCTTTTGGTCTCATTCGGACTCACAATCATCTCCTCCATAAGTTTATCTATATTCTTTACAGAACTTATGACACTCTCAATTGGTCTTTCTTTTTCTGCTTCAACATCCTCTCCAAGCAAAGGACCATGTTCAGGTTCACAATATGAAACCTCCATCTCATATTCAACTTCTTTGAGTTATTTCTTCAATTCAGGAAACATATTTTGTTGTATCCCCACCTGTAGTGAATGACATCTTACCTCCCTTTTCATGACCCAACCATACCTCTGGTTTTCTTCTTCATCAACTTGCATATGCTTCTCAAACCACAAATTGTATTTTTCTAACTCTAGCAACTCCCTATTACATTCTTCTTGACTTTCTTTCTTCTTTCTTTTGTTGTGGCTTTCCTCTAAACCCCTGCAATGACCTTCAGTGGTCATTGTTTCTATCTCCCTCTCTTTTGTGAACTTCATCTTATCCACTTGTGGACTTCTTTCCTAATCCTCCCTCAACAAGTCTCCATACTTGTCCACTATACCTCAACAATTTATCTCTCCTGGAGCTTGTCCTTTTGGTATCTTTGGTTCTTCTCCTCTAGAACCTTTTGAGCATCTTCTTTGCTCTTCTTGGCTTCTGTAGGTCCACTCCTCTTTTTTGAGAACATGTACCAGTCCTCTTTTGTCCAACCTCTGTTGGATTTCTTAGGTTCTGCCACTACTTCCTCTTTCCTCTTCTCAAGAACTTCTCTGATATTTGCTACTGCCAAATATTTCCTATATAACCAGAGTTAAATACAAACATCAATCAGTCCATACCTTTAGACTTTCCAATTGTACAGTTGGCTGAAAATATCTCCACTGTTATCTTCAAAACATCTTCTTCTTGATCTTTTTCATTTGCACTCTCCTTTCTTGTCTATGGATTATAGCCACTGCTTGCAATTTCTCCTACTCTAGAGCCTATACTCGTCCTCCCCAATATCTGCTATGATCCCTTACATAAGACTGAACATACACCCTCACAACTATCAATATTCAAATTCAATAAAAATTTGCAGAAATGCCTTACCTTTGATTTCTTAAATTGCTCAAGAGTAGTTTGACTCAATACTCTTCCCATGCATCATAACTCCATTCCTATACCTATCAAATCATATCCTTCCAAAGGATTTCTTATGTATTTCCCTATGGCTAATCATCAACTTTAACCACACATCTTCTATCTACAATCAATTCTAAATACTCTCACTTGACTAACCCTCTCAATACAATTGTTAGTATTTAACTTCAAAATGAATTGAAATCAGAAATTTATTTACCTCTTACGCAGAATCCTTGTTCTACTATGATACCAAACTGATGCCAACCCCACCTTGGTGGCATGCTTTCTCCACCTCTGAGATCAAATGCATGAACTTCAAAGCATGGAGGGACTTCAAACCCTTCATGACATCCAAATTGATGTGTTAAACCTTCTTATGCAACCCTATTGTGCAGCTCTACTTCCATTTTTGGGTTTCCGCTACTATTTGTTTCACCTTCCAACTTTCCACAATTTTATGTTTCTGCACTACCCTTTCCGCATGCTCTCTTCTGCAATGGGATTTCTGCAAACGTCGTTATGCAAGACGTTTCCTGCAAGCTTTCTTTTTCGCAACAGAGTTTCTGCAACTCTGTTTCCGCATTTGCGGATTGCAGAAATTCCCAAATTCCAAATTTGTCTTCCACAATTATGTGGTCGTAACACTCCTTTCTGCAATCAGATTGCGGATTGCTGATCCAAATTTTCTAGAAGTTGAACTTCCGCAATTTCCCTCCCGTAATTCCTTTTCTGCAACTTTTTACAATTGTTGTGTTATCACCAACCTTGTAGTTTCCTATGTGAGGTAGCTCAAGGATGGACGGTAGAAGGACAAACAACTAAGGAGGTGGAACCAAGACTTCCTAGACTCCCAAATGGATGGTTGTCACACCAATCAAGGAATCCTCCACTTTATGTGTCTTAGCCTAAGACAACAAAGGGGGAGACCCAGATCTACTCCCGACAGGAGAGATCAAACCTAGACACTGTATCAGATCAAATGGACTTGAGGTATGTAAGGTGTAAGGTAATGGAAACCCTAGATCTATGGATGATGTCACTACGGTGAAACAAGGCTTTGGATGAGGGTTTAAGAATTGTGAGGCATGATCCAAAGTGGGACAAAGGTGACCTATGAAGTAACTACTAGATCTGGGGTTGAGGTACTAGCAACAAGTGAGGATATCCTTTTCCTTGTGAAACGTGACCAATGCAGGGAGGTCAAGGGTAGGATTGGGGCTATCTAGTACTGATGAACAGACTCAATGAAATATATGACAGAATCAAAGTACCTGAGTCACCAAGGAAAAGTCATATTACAAGGAACGAAGGCCAAAGAGGGGGTAGCATTAGGGTTGGATATCAGTGCCTGTTGGACCTAGGGTAATGGAGTCAATATCTGCCCAGCGTTGGAGTGGAACCACCTGGGAAATGCCCTGATCTATGGATCCATAAAATTATTTGGCCGAAAAATTTAGTCTACAGGGAAAACCAGTAGTAAAGTGGTTAGCGCTAAGGTTTGGAGAGGAATATCCTCATATATAGGACAATATAGAGACCATCATCTCAACGTTGTAGGGTAAATGGGATGGGGATGACCTGATCTACAAACCCAAGTTGGAAAAATGCCGAAAAAATCATATCCGGGAAAAAGTAAAAAAAATGATGAGAAGCACTAGGGTCGTGAAAGACAATTTCTTAGATCCAGGGCCACCTGTCAGCATCTAGCTCAGCGTTGGAGGTGATTTGGACTGAGGAGGACCCGATATATAAACCCAAGTTGTTATTTTCCTGAAAAAATAAGATCTTAGAAAAAGTAAAAAATTTAGTGAGGGGCACTAGGGTTTGAGAAGGAAGTTTCTCAGATCTAGGGAAAACCGGGCAGAATTAGCTCAGCATTAGGGTTGAATTGGTGAGAGGGAGGCCCAATCCACAATACACAGTAGTGGTTTTTCCAGAGATCAATAAAATGAAGAAAACCACGTGTCAATGGGTTGAGATCCGAAAGAAAGGAACTAACCTGCAGATCTTACCTGGAATCCTTGTAGATTCCTTGAAGGTGATGATCCCTACTATCCTGATCAATTTGAGAAGACCTGTGTGATTTCTAAGCCCAACATTTTTCTCCAAGTGACCAATGCGCCCTCTCTCCTACATAAGCAAACGTCAACAATATCAGATTTTTCGTATCACGAAAGAAAAGCAAGATCTACAGAAAAGTAACAAGATGCAATGATAGATCACAATGAAACTAATGAAAACCCCCTGATACAAGATGAATCCAATCCAAGCGAGTTGAGGATCCCCTGCAAAAACACCCAAGATGAAGTCGCCCTCTTGTAGACAAGACAATGATCCCAAAAAAATATAGATCTCACACAAATTTCCTGAATGCTAGGAAGCAAAATACTTTCCAATCACCATCTAAGAACACCAGATGCAAAGGAGATCCAAAAAATATCCACAACAATTTTTTTCTATTAATTAGATCCAAGAGCCAAAGACCCCTTACAAATGAGAAGCTCTCTCCTTTAAATAGGAACGAGAGAACCAAAATACTAACCACTTTCAAAATGAGTGGCTAAGATTAAAATATATAAATGTTCTAATCAATGGTTGAGATGAGCTCAACATACAATACATGGATCAATATAACCATAAGGTACCAAAGTGGACTAGATGACCCATAAAGAGGGTACCCCACTCAACAAGAAATAAATGAAGTACATTGTGGGTCCATGGAGTGTTAATTAAATCCCTCCGAGTGCCCCATGGTACAATAAAATAATATAATATTTTAAATTTTTGACTTTGTGCCTCCTTGAGGAAATCGCGAGCCTCCCAAAAACTCCAGAAAATAATATAAAATGCCCAGAAAATAGGTGTGGTCCCAATTAGGTTCTGCAACTACTGGAGAAGGTGCGGAGGACATCAAACTCATCATCATGAATCATCCCATGTAATTTCCTTGCCTTAGTATCCCAAATCGATTTCTTCAATAGCCATTTAATCATTTATTAATCTGCCTCGGGAAATGTGAACCTTCCAAAACAACCTCGTAAGGTGCCTACGTTGTCCAACTGAGCCCATTAGTCTCTCTGGGATGGGGGTACTATGGTACAATCAAGTGGATGAACCCGCTATGCCCCATACAGTGCCCTAGGAGATCCCATAAAAACATCTCCCTGCTCAGACACAATATCCTATGAAGCAAAACTTCATTAGAAAGGCAAAATGAGCCGAATCATTTCTGCAATTTCCCGAAACTAAAAATAAGCTATCTCATTAGAATCAAAGAGTACAAATCCATCTAGGGTGTATACTCATACCCTTTCCAAGTCTCTTCTTGATCATCAACAATATCCAATAGACAATATAATCACCTATAAATGACCAGATACCAATAATATAACTCATACTATCATCCATTTGTTGCAAGTGTTACAAGGCTAAGACATGCTCTATAAATCATTTAAGTAACAATCATAACAAGTAGTAGTCACCTCACTGGTGGTACATCAACCAAATAAATATATGGGGTTTTATTTATTATTACTCAAACCAGACTTTCGGGACTATACTCACTTCATGGTTGTAGTCAATTTGATAGTGAAGGGTGGAGGCTGAAATTGACAAGGCTAGGGAAAAGTTTGACTACCCACTTAACATCATGACACTTCAAATATGGAAAGGGAATACTCACTATAACCACATGCCGAACAAACAACAACACAAGGAATGATAGTGCCTCACAAATGGTTGAGTTGTTCAGAGAGTGCTTATTCAACTTAGGCATCATGTCTACATCAAGTTTGATCCAGGTTCATTAGGACCATCAATTTTATTTCCATGGCATTTTTGGCCTATATGACCCTTTGGGACTTCACCAGTGCTTTAAAGCACAGCTAATCGCAGCTTTCATTTAGAACATATTCAAATTGATAAGGTCAGCAATATTTGGATATAGCATATATTTAACCATTGCTTTTGGGACCTTTTCTTATACCCTTCACAGGGTATTTTAACATTTCATTACTCTTGACCTTTGTGCACATATGTTAAGAAACACATTTTAGAATTTAGATTTTCCATGGGTGCATATATAAATATTTCCAATACAAGTAGTACATGAGCTTTCAGTTTTAGCCAACTACATCTCAAGTGACCAGGGGGATTTCTGCACAGTTCCAAACATCGGTACAACCGACCAGAATGATTTAGGCATACAATCCAACTTACCAAAGGCAAGTTTTGTCACCAAATCAGAGCCAAGACACAGTATAAACATGGAGGTTTGTCCAACAAAGGTACTAGCGGGGATAAGTCCTCCATGCCACAAGTCAAGTAGTAAGTCGGGTTAAAACATAACTGGAAGGTAATGGATGGGTGGAGACAGTGAAAGATGAAGCCAACACTAGCAAGCCAAAAAATGGTGGGAATGACTACCTCTATTCTCCCTAAGGAGGGTAAAACCAATGAGTATAGATCAGAAACTTCCAAGTCTAAGTAGAGACATCAATACATAATACAAATTAATACATCCAAGTCCATATATTTATGACCACTAGATCATGACACTAAATGCTAGTATATGTCACAAAAATGAGTATAAGAGCAATGATAACCATAACACAATATAATAAATGTTGAGTCATAACCATGCAAATAATCCATCTAAACCATCATATGTCCAATGAGAAAAAACTAAAACCAATTAGGGCATCACCAACTTCTCTGCAAATGACTAAATGGATACATCAGTCCTCGAATCTGAGTGTCCTAACACTCAGTATTGACATGGGAGAGTATAATACCCCACTAATAAAATAATGATCCATCAAAACTACTCATCTCAGCTTCTCATATGTAAGAGATTTGGCTGAAAAATGTATTGTATCTGAAAAATAGAATTTGGTAGCCTGGCTACTATATATGTGATAACATCTAGCTCCAACTGGGACAAGTGCTCTGTTGAGAAGAGTGCTTGAGAACCTCAAAATCTCTAGTCCTTGTACTCTTCTTCTCACATCCTTGATCAATCTTTCCAGCTCTGTAACCGCTACCAAAATGTCACCGAATACTTCCAGCATGTCCAGCTATACCAAACTCATAGACCGGTCATCAAAACAATATGTGGATAAAAATAAAGTACTAAAAATAAGCATGCATAAAATTGAAAAGCAAAAAATAAATCTAATCTATAACCATAACTTTCAAGAAAATTTTGATTTTTTATTGTGTAGGATAACAGAAATCAAAACTATACTAAGAGCTTCAAAGGTGAGCTTCAGGCAAAGATGCAAGATTCTACACTACTATCGGGAGAGGATTATTCATGTCCTACCTACTCTACTCTAAGCAAGCAAGAAAGGACTGAAGGCTAAGTGAGGTCAGGAATGTATCCCCTCAAATCCCTTTGGTTGAAAAGAAGTAAAATTTGTTGTCCAGTACTAGTAACAAGAAAGCATGTGTCACCAACGCAATGCTCAACGAAAAAGGGTCCAACCCAAATGTCATTAGCTTTCCCTCATCAGAAATGTAGTAAGTGGTTCTGGATAAGGACTTGACTTCTGGTGGAAAATCTATTCCTATTTACTAATTCGGGAACCACTTCAATATTACGTATAGGCATGGGATGGATATCAACAATACTTCTCAGTTGCGGGGTAATAATCCCTGAGCTCCTTCTGGAAGGAACTGCATCGAATCTAGGTGGACCACCATCAATGGGAATGGCTACACTACCAATCAAAATCTCTATAATATATCCTCTTGTCTATTAGACAGGTGCATTAGGCCCTTCTTCATGAGGAGATATTATATGTTTAACATTTTCTCCTACAGTCCAAAAGCTTCTATTTTCTTCCAAAGGGTAAGGTATGTGGGACACAGTAGTATAATGGCTAGGGACTTCTCAAGTAGGAACGTGAAGACACATACCTTCCAGCTCGATTGGTCCTACTCCAGACTGTGATGCAGAAGAACTAGGAATGTGAGACAGATCATGACTGTGAAGGCTAGATGACTCAGGTGGCAGGAGCAAATTAGGGATGAGAGGATAGGCTGATAAGGCATTATTTGGTGTGGCCGAAGGAGTCTAAAATATAGCAAGATTCTTAAGATTAAAATCTCCTTCAGGTGCATTGCTTATTAAGGCATCCTCTTCCCAACTCAGAGAGTTATCATGGACTTGAATTAGGTTACCATATTCCAAAGGTAAATGACATAATGACAGAGCAACATCAGAAACACGGGTGCTTCTGGATTCATCATTAACATATACTACTCTAGATAACTCAGGATGGTTTGCCCACGGGTAAATAGGTTCAAGTCCTTGGATTTCTCTTTCTTTATTATGGTCAATTGAAGCAAACCATTCATTTACTCTATGAGGGATTCTTCCCATATTCCTAGCATCATCAATTTCATCCACTTCAATTGTAGGATTTCTTGTGTTGCTTTGCTCGTGACCCTGAAGTTAGTTCTCATTTCTTCTTAATTCCTCTAAGCATTCACCTCCAAGCATTTACAAGTTAATCATCCTGGCAAGTTCAGTTATTTGATTTTCTTCCGAAGATGAGTCAGAGTCTTCCATTGCCATAAACATGCTTTCAGGTTTCCTATATTCCCATACTTCATTTTCATCTTCCATAATATGGGCCTTAGCATTATTCAACAATTCTTCCCCATATTTTTTTTAATTCCTTCCTTAAAAGTCTCCAAATTTTTTTCATAGCAGGGTTCCTTATTGATTCTAATCAGAGCACCATCAGAGTTTGGGACACAAAGGTATGATAAATCCATCATGAGGTATCCACCAAAACCAGCCGCCCATTTTCTAGATAAAATCATTCCATATGTTGGGGGGGAATCAATGACAGCTACATCCATCATGGTGGAGATGTCTGAGAATGCAAACATATCAGCTCTACGGTTTTTTATCAAGCTGTAGGATGGTACTCACCTTGAGTCTATGCCACAAACATTTCCATAAGGCCTGGTCACTTCTAATCCCATTTCTTTCATGACATGCAAAGGCATTACATTCACAGCTCCTCCAGAATCCAACATGCAATTATGTAGGATCATATTATGAATATGTAAGGTTAAGTAAAAGGGAGGATGACAACCGTTCTTTCTTTCATAGATAGAAGATTGGATGTTAACAGGTGGATCATTTTCATCTTTTCTAGGTTGCATCCCACCAGGTCTCTATATGTGACTAGACTCTAAAGAAAACTCAGGGGTGTTTTCTTGGCCAATGCCATAAAAAAACTCCTCTACTTGGCTTCTTACAGAGGGTACATTTATCAACTCAGTGATAGGGATATTACACATTATCTTGCTTATCTCTTTCTCTATGTCAATGTTCAAATTCAAATCTCCTAAGGCAAGATATTCTTCTTTCTTACTATCTTCATTAATTGCTTTGTGCTTGTCTAAGAAAGAAGGTAGGGGATCCACTCTTCGTTTATAGATTCTAACCTGTGGTTGTTCCTTTGTTTCAGGGATATCTAAGGTGAAACAAGAGGGATCAGCCTCATCAACAAGTTTTTCTTCATGCTCCCATGTCTCTTCTTCTAGGAAAATTCTTCCAAAACCATCATCAGAAGATAGATCATTAATGAAATTGATGTCGTTTGGTTGATCATCATGATAACTAGTTTTCGGAGGTTCGTCCTCATTTTCATCACACCAATTGACATTCTTCCTTTCAGAATTCTCTGGATACTCAGGTCTTCTTCTGTTGGGATCTCTCTCAGGGCCCCTATTGTTATTCCAGTAAGGTTTAGGGCCGTAAGGATTTCTATGTCCCTCAGGATCATGAAAACTAGCAACACTCTTGGTCATGACAGTTAGTTGTTTCACCATCTCTTGCATGGTTTCTAATGTGTCCTTTGATTCTTTTGTTTCACTCACAGGTTCCTTAGGCTTTTAGAGCTTAGGGTTAGATCTGGAAGTGGATGGGCATAATGATCGAAGAAGTTTTGCTTACCCATAGATGTTGCATGTTGATCATCCATATTTGCATTGAATTGAATAGTCTTTAAGTCATTTGGATTCTTATCCTTTAAGTTGAACCCCAACCAACTGTCAAAAGAATTCAGATAATGAATGACAATTGCTTGGTCCTTAGGTTTGATTTCATCTGGGATATTTCCTCTAGTCTTGTCAAATCTTAGGTTAAACTCAAGGACTATTTCAGTCTCCCTCTTCTTTATGTCAAACAATTGATGTAAGAGGAATTTCCCATCCAACTTGTGAGACCAATCATTGTTAAGCTTTGTGACAAACTTTTCATATCCATTGATGGATGAAGTAGGTAATCTATCAAGCCATTTCAGTACATCTCCTTCCAGAGAATGCAGAAGGCCTCTCATGAATACATCATCGTCAATAGCTCCATATGCTTCCATATGATCCCATAATTTGTCAATGTGGTCTTTGATGGAGGTAGTTGACACCCCATCAAACTTGGGAACCTTTTCAAAGTATTTATCAGGCATGTAATAGGGGGCTCCCTGGATCAAGGAAAACTCTAGAGGAGATGCCTTAGCCTTTTTTCCAAAAATCCTAGGGTTTTGTGGAGGAGGAGCATTCTAATTTCCACTAGTGTTTGTTATGGCCATCGGGATAGATGAGGTTGAAGGAGATCCCAAAGGATGACTTGAGAAAACAATGGGGCTGGACACTTGTCTATTTTTCCTTGTGTAAGTTATAGGGATTCCTTCTGGGTTTATAGGGCGTTCTAGGAACTTAAGATTAATACGTTGGGTACAGTCCTCAGTGGAGTCGTAGGGTGGAGTCGTCGGGTGAACCACATAAGTAATTCACCAAAAAGAGATATGTCGTAGGGAAAGGTGAGGTATGTCAAACCAAGGTAGAACTCTACCTCCCCGGCAACGACGCCAAAATGTTATCACCAACCTTGTATTTGCCTATGTGAGGTGGATCCAGGATGGACAGTAGAAGGACAAGCAACTAAGGAGGTGGAACCAAGACTACCTTGACTCCCAAATGGATGGTTGTCATGCCAATCAAGGAAGCCTTCACTTTATGTGTCTTATCCCAAGACAACAAAGGGGGAGACTCAAATCTACTCTCGACAGGAGAGATCAACCCTAGACACCAGATCAGATCAAATGGACTTGAGGTACGTAACGTGTAAGGTAATGGAAACCCTCGATCTATGGATGATGTCAGTAAGGTGAACCAAGGATTTGGATGATGGGTTAAGAAGTGTGAGGCTTGATCTGAAGTGGGACACATGTGACCTATGAAGTAAATAATAGATCTGGGGTTGAGGTACTAGCAACAAGTGAGGATATCCGTTTCCTTGGGAAACGTGACCAATGCAGGGAGGTCAAGGATAGGATTGGGGATATCTAGTATCAATGGATAGACTCGATGAAAGATATGACAGAGTCAAATTAACTAAGTCACCAAGGAAAAGTCAGATTACAAGGAAAGGAGGCCAAAGAGGGGGTAGCGCTAAGGTTGGAGATCAATGCCTTTTGGACCTAGGGTAATGGATTCAATATTTTCCCAGCGTTGGAGTGGACCCACCTGGAAAATGACCTGATCTATGGATCCAAAAAATTATTTGGCCAAAAAAATCAGTCTACAGGGGAAACCAACAGTAAGGTGGCTAGCGCTAGGGTTTGAAGTGGAAAATCCTCAGATCTAGGACAATCTGGATACCATCAACTCAGCATTGGAGGGGAAATGGTATGGGGATGACCTAATCTACAAACCCAAGTTGGAAAAATGCCAAAAAAATCAGATCTAGGAAAAAGTCAAAAAAATGATGAGAAGCGCTAGGGTCCTGGAAGACAATTTCTCAGATCTAGGGACACCTATCAGAATCTAGCTCAGTGTTGGAGGTGATTTGGACTGAGGAGGACCCAATCTACAAACCCAAGTTGTTATTTTCTTGAAAAAATTAGATCTTGGAAAAAGTAAAAAATTCAGTGAGGGGAGTTAGGGTTTGAGAAGGCAGTTTCTCAGATCTAGGGAAAACCAGGAAGAATTAGCCTAGCGTTAGGGGTGAATTAGGGAGAGGGAGGCCCGATCTACAAAACCCAGTAGTGGTTTGTCCAAAGATCAAGTGGTTTATTTTTTAGTATTTTTGTTTTTTATTATTTATGGGATTTTTAGTAAAATGAAGAAAAGCATGTGTCAATGGGTTGAGATCCGAAAGAAAAGAACTAACGTACAGATCTTACCTGTAAATCCTTGTATATTCCTTGAAGGTGATGATCTCTACTATCTCGATAAATTTGAGAAGACCTGTGTGATTTCCAAGCCCAATGTTTTGCTCCAAGTGACCAATGCACCCTCTCTCCTGCATAAGCAAACGTCAACAATATCATGTTTTCAGTATCACGAAAGAAAAGCAATATCTACAGAAAAGTAACAATATCTAATCATAGATCATAATGAAACTAATGAAAACCCCTTGATACAAGAAGAAGCTAATTTAATCAAGTTGAGGATCCCCTGCAAAAACGCCCAAGATGAAGTCACCCTCCTGTAGACAAGACAATGATCCCGAAAAATATAGATCTCACACAAATTTCCCAAATGCTAGGAAGCAAAATACTTTCCAATCACCATCTAAGAACACCATATACAAAGGAGATCCAAAAAATATCCACAAGAAATTTTTTCTATTAATCAGATCCAAGAGCCAAAGCCCCCTTACAAATGAGAAGCTCTCTCCTTTAAATAGGAACGAGAGAACCAAAATCCTAACCACTTTCAAAATGAGTGGCTAATATTAAAAGATATAAATTTTCTAATCAATGGTTGAGATGAGCTCAACATACAATACATGGATCAATATAACCATAAAGTACCAAAGTGGACTAGATCACCCATAAAGAGGGTACCGCACTCAACAAGAAATAAATGAAGCACATGGTGGGTCCATGGAGTGTTAACTAAATCCCTATGGGTTCCCCATGGAACAATAAAATAATATAATATTTTAATTTTTTGACTTTGTGCCTCCTTGAGGAAATTGTGACCCTCCCAAAAACTCCAGAAAATAATATAAAAATGCCCAGAAAATAGGCGTGGGCCCAATCAGGTGCTGCAACTGCTGGAGAAGGTGCAGAGGACATCAAACTCATCATAATGACTCATCCCATGTCATTTCATTTCCTCAGTAGAGCAAATTGAATTCTTCAATAGCCATTTAATCATGTATTAATCTACCTCAGGAAATGTGAACCTGCCAAAACAGCCTTCTAGGGTGTCTACATTGTCCAACTAAGCCCATCAGGATCTCTGGGATGGGGGTACTATGGTACAATCAAGGGTTTTATTTATTATTACTCAAACCATACTTTCAGGACTATACTCAGTTCATAGTTGTAATCAATTTGCTAGTGAAGGGTGGAGGCAGAAATTGACAAGGCTAGGGAAAAGGTTGACTACCCACTTAACATCATGACACTTTGGATATGGAAAGGGAATACTCACTATAACCACATGCCAGACAAAGAACAACACAAGGAATGGCAGTGCCTCACAAATGGTTGAGTTGTTCAGAGAGTGCTTATTCAACTTAGGCATCATGTCTACATCAAGTTTGATCCAGGTTCATTAGGAACATCAATTTTATTTCCATGGCCGTTTTGGCCTATATGACCCTTTGGGACTTCACCAGTGCTTAAAAGCACAGCTAATCGCAACTTTCATCTAGGACATATTCAAATTTATAAGGTCAACAATATTTGGATATAGAATATGTTTAACCATTTCTTTTGGGACCTTTTCTTATACCCTTCACGGGGTATTTTAACATTTCATTACTCTTTCCCTTTGCTCACATATGTTAAGAAACACATTTTAGAATTTACATTTTCCATGGGCACGTTTATAAATATTTCCAATACAAGTAGTACATGAGCTTTCAATTTTATCCAACAACATCTCAAGTGACCAGGGGGAGTTCTACTCAGTGCCAAACTTTGGGACAACCGACCAGAATGATTTAGGAATACAATCCAACTTACCAAAGGAAAGTTCTGTCACCAACTCAGAGCCAAGACACAGTATAAACAGGGAGTTTTGTCCAACAAAGGTTCTAGCGAGGAAAAGTCCTCCATGCCACAAGTCAAGTAGTAAATCGGGTTAAAACGTAATTGGAAGGTAATAGATGGGTGGAGATAGTGAAATATGAAGCCAACACTAGCAAGCCAAAAAATGGTGGGAATGACTACCTCTATTCTCCCCAAGGAGGGTAAAACCAATGAGTATAGATCGGGAACTTCCAAGTCTAAGTAGGGACATCAATACATAATACAAATGCATCCAAGACATCTTGATGTTTAGTCATAACAGAGAAGCGCATTTAAGGCACCTTAAGTTGGTGTTGAGGACTTTGCAAAAGGAGAAGTTGCTGATAAATTTGAATAAGTGTAGCTTCCTGAAAAAAGAATTGGTCTGCTTGGGGTTCATGGTTTTAGAAGAAGGACTGAAAATGGATTATGATAAAGTGCAAGCAATTTTAAATTGGCCAGTTCCAAGGAATGCTTATGAGGTAATAATTTTTCATGGACTTGCTAGTTTCTATAGGAATTTAATTAAGAATTTCAGTCAGATTTTTGCACCTTTAATAGATACTTTCAGATGAAGTAAACAACTTTTCCAATGGATCAAAGCAGCTGATACAAATTTTAAATTATTGAAGAAGAAAATAACTACGAAGCCTATTTTGGCTTTGCCCATTTTTTATAAAGTGTTTCAAGTGGAGACAAATGCAGTGGAGCAACAGTGGGAGCAGTTTTAAGTCAAGAACAGAGGCTAGTGGCATATTTCAGTGAAAATTTGAATGAAGCTAAACAAAAGTACTCTTCGTATGATAAAGAATTATATGTTGTTGTGCAAGCTCTTAAAAAATGGAGACATTATTTAATTCCTAGGGAATTTGTTTTGTATTCTGACAATCATGCTTTGCAGTTCATCAACAGCCAGCCTAAATTAAATCAAAGGCATGCTAAATGGGTAGAATGTTTGCAGAACTTTACCTTCGTTATCAAAAATACAAGTGGCAAGTCTAATAAAGTTGTTGATGCTTTGAGCAGGATAAGTTTGGTAATGCGGGAAGTTAAGGTCAGTACTTTGGGATTTGTATAAAGAGGATGTACATTTCAAGGATATTTATGCTTCCTGTGAAAATCCAGTTACCCATAACAGAATCCAGTGGTTAGATTATATGATACAGGAAGGATTGTTGTTCAAAGAAAGTAATTTGTGTTATACAAGATGTTCAATGAGGAAAAATTTAATTCAAGAAAAGCATAGTGGAGGTCTCTTAGGACATTTTGCGTAAGACAAGACTTTTGCTCTGGTGAGTAATTTTTATTTTTCACCAAAGATGCCGCATGATGTGAAGAAATTTGTTGAGGGATGTAGAGTTTGTCAACATGCAAAAGGGAGAAGTCAAAACACAGAATTGTATCAACCATTACCTATTCTAGCTAGGCCTTGGGATTCAATAAGCATGGATTTTGTTTTAGGTTTACCTAGAACTCAGAGAGTTCATGATTCAATTTATGTTGTAGTAGATATATTTTCCAAAATGGCTCATTTCATTGCATGCAAAAAGACTAATGATGCAACAAACATTGCTAATCTATTTTTTTCAAAAATTGTAAATTTGCATGGTTTGCCTTTGAGTATTGTGTCTGACAGAGATACAAAATTTGTTGGTCATTTTTGGAGAACTCTATGGAAGAAATTGGGGACTAATCTTAGTTTTAGTTCTTCTTATCACCCTTAGACTAATGGAAAGACTAAAGTGGTAAATAGGAGCTTGGTAAATATACTGAGAAGTCTGGTGTATGAACATCCAAAACAATGGGACTTAGCTTTAGCTCAGGTTGAGTTCGCCTACAATGATTCACCCAATAGAAGTACATGTATGATTACTTTTCAAATTGTCTATGGGATGCATCCAAGAGTTGTATATGAACTTAGATATTTGGGAAAATAGGAAAAGAGAAGTGTAGAGGGTGAAGAATTTGCAGTTAGTATGCATGTGCTACAAGAAAACATCAAGAAGAGATTACAGGAAAGTGCAGAGAAGTATAAACAGAGAGGAGAGAAGTGAATTTTCATATTGGAGATTTATTGATGGCCTATCTTAAAAAGGAAAGGTTCCCTAAAGGAACTTATAATAAGTTGAAGCTTAAAAAGATTGCACCTTGTGAATTTTTAAGGAAGTTTTCTGCAAATGCTTATGAAATTGAACTTCCTCTGACCTTCAGAGCTCACCAATTTTTAATGTTTCGAATTTGTATCCTTTTAGAGATGCATGTATCCAACCAGATGGTGTAAATTCAGATAGAGATGATCCATCTATAGATTGGAAAAGAAAAATTGCACAACAAGAACAACCTCATATTGAATCCATCCTTGACAAAAGAATCTTAAGGAAGATCAGCAACAAAACCTTCTTTCAATACCTGGTCAAATGGAGAGATCAGCCTACTGAAGATGCAGCCTGGATGACAGAGAAATAAATTTCCAAGTACAATGTACTGCCCGGAGACTTAATGAAAATTTCTTTTCTTCCTTAGGAGTACGATGCAGGAGCATCCGGTTAGAAGTTCATTGACTGATGAATCAGCTTAGCATCTAGCTAGAAGTTCATTTATTGATGAGTCATCTTGCCTTGTAATCAAGTTCTAGATGGATAGGGTTCGATAACAAGTGGATAGAATTAGTTTTAAGTTTGTAATAAGTGGTTATTTTGTCTTTGTTGTCCTTGATCCCTGTGTGGATTCCTCAAGGATTGAACTTTGTCAATAGGGTTTTCTTTTATTAGGTCCTCATATCCAACTTAGTCAGATCTGACAGGTTTTCTGAGTGTTATAAATTAATTTGATTGTAATAGGTCTAGAAGAAAGAAGGGAGGGAAGAGAGGACACATAAGGAGTGAATAAGTTGAATTCTTTGTGTTTGTAATTCCGATAAAGTTGAATAAAAAATAGAGGATTACATTTCGTGCATGTTTTGATGGATTCCTGGTTTTATATAAATCTGTAGAGATATGAATTCATCCTGTGTTCAATCCATATAATTTTGTGTATAAATTATTTAGTTTCCAAATTGTAGATAAATTGAACCTTTCAGTGATCAATTTGGCGAGCTACGAAGAAAGATATCAGAGAATATCAAACAACGACGAAAGATCACGATGAAAATCAATGATTATAATATGTTCTGCATCTAGAGACAGATCAATGATCGAGAACTAATCCACAAGAATCGATGGTGTGGAAGACTTCGAAATTGTGAAAATTGGGAAACATGGAAATTGCAGGAACTCAGTTTCGATAAGTCAAGTTCCGCAACCCACATGCAGGATAGACTATTGCGGCTGCAATTAGTTGCGGAAGTTCAATTTAAAAAAAAAAAGTTGTAAAGCCGCATCCCGCAATCCGTAGTGCTGTGGGAAAGGGTGTTGCAGGAAAGGAGTTGTGGGAAATGTCTTGTGGAATGACGTTTGCAAAAAATCTAAGTTGCAGAAAGGTGTAGATTGCGGAAAAGGAGTTGTAGGAAATGTATTGCGGAATGACGAAATTGCGGAGAACCTGAGTTAAAGGTTAGAAAGAAGATTTCAATTAGGAATTCAGCCTGCAATTTGAAGTCTTGTATCTAGTTGGTCTTTGAGGCCATCAGTTTCCTTAAGATACCAAGAAAAATCTCTACCCTTGATCCTAGATAAAGTATTGTAGTTGATAGGACCAGGGTTGTTAGAAGGAAGGCCATAAGAAATCCTTCATCATCCAATGCGAGATAAAATGAATTATTTGAACAAAAATATGATAATATCATTGATTGGATGCAAAGGATCAAATGGAAACTTTACCTGTTGGTTACCCAAATTTTAAGCAAGTTGCAGTCTAGCTGCCCCAGCAAACTGGTATTGACAACCAAACACTTTATTATTATTATTATTATTATTATTATTATTATTATTATTATTATTATTATATAGGAGTGGAAATGAAATTATTTACATATATACATCAGTAATTTCATAATCAAAAGTTTAAGTAGCAAGGAAGGAAGAGTCCTTTCTTGAAAAACTTCCATTTCTGACTGTTGTGATATATCTTGGATAAAATATTCTTTGGAAATTGTTTTATGATATAATCTAAGTCGATGCACATTTACCACAAAAGAAACCTGAATGCCATAAATAGTTATAATCCTGATTGAATCGTTCTCAAATACTTTTTCAATCTCATAGGGCCCTATCTAGCGAGTAGTGAGCTTACCCTTTAAGTTTTTGAACATGGAATCAAATAGTAAAGCCCAATCTCCTGGTTGAAAGTGTTTTTTCTTGATAAACTGATCATGCCAAGGAGCTCCTTGATCTCAGACCAGCATAATACGTTGAATGGCATCTTGACAAATCTCATCTAGTTCATTGAGTTGCATAACCTTTTGTCTCTGTGCCTCGAACAGATCTAGCCCTAACTGCATGGCCATCCAGAATGTCTTTACTTGAAATTCAATTGGTAGCAAAACCTGCTTCCCATACACACTTTCATAAGGTGTATGGCCTATAGTATTTCTTCAAGTAGTTATATGGGCCCAAAGTGCCTTTGGAAGCCTGTTCACCCAATCTTTGTGATGTAACTAAACAGTCTTGGTAAGTATAGCTTTCAACACTATGTTTGTGGATTATACCTTCTCGTTTTCCTGAGGATGATAGGGAGAGGATTTTCAATGCTTGCTTTGGTACTGTTCAACAAGAGATTTCATTGCATTGGAGGTAAACTCTACTCCCTGGTCAGTCACAATTTATCAAGGCCCACCAAAATGGGTGCAAATATCTTCATATAGGAAATCAATAATAGACTTTTTTGTTGCTCTAGAAAGTGATTTAGCCTCTACCCATTTGGTTACATAATTGGTACAAACTAAGATATATTTATGTTTACATGACATGGAAAACTTAGACCTACAAATTCTAAAGCCCACTTCTCAAAAGGTTCAATCAATACATGGGAATGCAATGGGATATCATTGGCTAGTGTAGGTCTTCCCATACGTTGCAATTGTCACAACCTTTCACATACCTGGTAGCATCTTTAAAAATATTTTTCCAGTAGTACCCTACATGCAAAATTTTGTAGGAAGTTCTTTTATCTGAAAAATGTCCTCTACACGGCCCATCATGGCAAGCTTTGAGTATATCATACATTCATCTTCCTGCACACATATTCTAATTATCAAATCATGACATGTATGAAACATATCTCCCCCAATATAGGATTAGTTGGCACTCAACTAAATAATATTTCTCTTTTCTCGTGTTGGCATATTCTGTGGCAATTTCCGTGAAGCTAAATAATTTGTTATATCTGCAAACCATGGTGCATTAGTGGACACGGAAAACATAGATTCATCAGGGAAAGTATCTTCCACCGGAATACGATCACTATTATCATTATTAATTCTAGAAAGGAATTCAGCAACTAAATTTTCCCTACCAGGTCTATCTAGAATGGTAATATTAAATTCTTGTAGTAGAAGTAACCACCTAGTAACTCTCCCATTGGTGATAGGTTTATTTATAAAAAAATCGAATCGTTGAATGATCGATATGGACAAAGGTGTCATAGCCAATGATATAGTGTCTAAATTTGTTAATGGTGTGCACAACCAACAAAAATTATTTTTCAGTGCCTATGTAATTAACTTCTACAGGTGTAAGGTTTTTACTAATGAAATAAATAGCATAAGAACTATGATTTTCTCTTTTTCCAAGCACATCTCCTAAGACTATGTCAAAAGCATCGGTATGAATGTGAAAATGGAGGGACCGATTTGGTCCTCTTAATAACAGTTTTGCTGATAATCTTTGTTTTAAAGTATCAAAAGTGTTCTAGAAATCTGAAACCTAATAAAATAAAGCATCTTTGGCAAGAAGTTTGAGCAGTGGTGTAGATATCTTTGCAAAATTCTTGATCAACCGTCTATAGTAGCCCGCATGGCCTAGAAAACTTTGTACCTATTTCTGTGATCCCAGAATTGGATGTTGAGTAATTACTTCAACCTTAGCTGAGTCAGCTCTAATTCCTATTGCAGAAATATGATGACCAAGGAAAATACCCTCAGCTAAGAGTATCTTACATTTTTCATGGCTAAGAGAAATATTAGATTCTTGACATCGTTTAAAAAAAAAATTCCAAGTTTTGAAACTATTCTTCAAAATTATTGCCATAGACCACGAAGTCTTCCATATAGACTCGTACACAGTCATGGATTAGGTCAACGAAAATTCCTAGGACAACTCTTTAAAATGTGGCAGGGGCATTACATAAGCCGAAAGGTAGGAATCTATAAGCATATGTTCCCATGGGAAGTTAAACGTGGTTTTTTCCTGGTCTTCTAGTGCAATTCGAATTTGGTTATATCCATTAAACCCGTTAAGAAAAGAAAAATATTGTTTTATGGGTAAGGTATCCAAAACTTGATCTATAAAAGGTAATGGTAAATAATCCTTCAATGTTGCTTTGTTTAATTTATGGAAATCTACACATATCCTACACTTCCCATTTTTCTTTGGAACAGTCACAAGTGGAGAGACCCACTTGTTGTCAGAATTTGGATAAATAAATCTGACTAAAAGCAATTTCTGTAGTTCTTCTTTAACAATGTCTTTAAGAGCAAGACACATCCTTCGTTGAGGATGTCTAATAGGTCTCATATTGTATTGATTTTATATATTATGGATGCAAGTATCAGGGTGAATACCCTTCATATCCCTGTACTCCCAGGAAAATGCACTAGATTGTGCCTTTAGTATACTCATTAACTACTCTTGTTGGTCTTGCTCCATACCAGCATTAATATACAGAAATTTATCTGGACTAATTTCAATGGGAATGGTGTGTGACCCTAGACTTTCATCAATGGATATAATTACAGATAAGGGAGGAGTTATAGGGTTATATTGTTCTTGAAACTCCTCACTAAATATATGGCTAAACTCTTGAAAATATCTAAGGTAATTTCAATGCAACTGGTATCAGAGATGAACTGTATCAAAGCATTATCCTTAGTATGTTTCTCTACTCCTCTAAAATGTTCAATAGTCAACAAGGGCTGAGAAATGTCTTCATCTCCATACAAGTCCTCTATCCACCCAGGATTTTCTACCCACAAATGATTTTCAATGATGGGTTGGGTTGGTGGATAAAGTATCAATTTGTTGGGAGGTCCCATTTGATATGGTCATTTCTCCTTCTCTACAACCTATAAAAGCTTTGGTTGTATCAAGCCATGCTATACCTAAAATTATTTGATGAACTCTAGTGGGATATTTTGTTTGGATTATCATAAAATCCACAGGGTATTCCCAAAAAGCCAAGGTAACATAGATGTCATCCAAGACACCAATAGGCTTAATGGTATTTTTTTTGCTAATTCCAACATAGTAGGTGTGTGATGGAGGAGATGGTTTAGTTGGATATTTTCTAAGGTCTGCTCAATCATTGTGTTAATGTTTTCCCCTAGATCAATCAAGGTGTTTGGTATAGAGGTATTATTAATTCTAATTGTGACAATAGGTTTCTTGGATTAGCATACTTCTCAAGTACATGTTTCCCTGTTATTAACTCAAATACTTGGCCAACAAGATTTATCGTAGGGGCAGGATTTTGTTTTCTTCTTGTACTTTTAATACACAACTCCCTGACAAGCTTTGCATAAATTGGCACGTCTCTAATTGCTTGTAACAGGGGAATATTTACACAGGAATTCCTTAATTCACTTTCAAAATTAAATTCTAGAAGTACCTTAGGTTTTTCTACAGCCAGTCGTTCTGGATATGGTGGTATTTTAGAAATATGGGGCTGATCTATAGGTTTAGAAGTGGATGCATGTGTTTTAGGAATATTTATGTCCTCCAAAAGGTCATTAGAATGTGTAGAACTGGGAGTTTTCTTCTCGTCATGTTCTTCTTCAATAACCACAACAGGACCAATTTTATTCAAGATTTTTTTGGACCTATGTTGAATTTGACGTAACGGTGCAGGTATAATAGTATAAGTAGGAAACATTTGAGGCTCAACATTGTTAATAGTTTAAGATACTCTGTTGTTAGGGTTTGAGATAGTTTGTGCAGGCAGTTGGGTTGGTCATGGAGGGTTTTGATTAGGTGGAAATTGTAACTGAGGTAGAATTGGTGGCAAAGAAGGGTGTAATCATAGGTAATAGTTGAGATGTAATTGGAGGGTATGGGTTATAATTGGGATAAATAGGTACAGGAAATAGTTGTGATAAATTATTTGCATAAGACTATCCACTCCAACCTTGCTTCTAAGTTTGGATTTGATGTTGAGTATATTGAGGAGATCAATTTTGCGTATGCATTTGTGTAGGTAGATGAGGATTCCATTGATTTGGAAAATTATTGAAATATGAAGGGAATTATGCAGAAGATTTTGGAAACATACCTTGAGGTCTTTGTGGCCAATATATTCTTTGAGTATATGGAGGTGGGTCATTGGATTCCAAGTCGTATTTGTACACATCTTGAAGCCCATGCAAGGAAGGGCACTTATGCGTAGGATGATCATCTGCACATACAACACAAACCTGAATGTTATTCAATGGACATTCCTTTAAAGGGTGTTTCTTCATACACTTAGAACAAAAAATAGCCAAGGAATTTTCTTCTTCTTGTCTCTTCTTAGTCTTAAGTGCTTCTAATTGATTACTGAAAGTGTTGAAGGTGCTTAGAAAATCCACTTTAAAATTTTCGAGCAAATTACTTATTTCTGTTCGAGTGACACATGCAACAAAAATTTTTTCCTTAGCAATTTTGTCTCTAATTCCCATACCTAATTTAGCTCGACTTCGAGAATAATTTTTACATAGATCACAAATGTATGCAACAAAAAAACCGTTTTTGCGAAATATCACCAGAGCTCATAAGGTTTAGGATATCAGTGCATTCTTCCTGGATCCCTTTCAGAAAAATAAGCTTAATAGAATCTTCGTTTAATGAACCATTTCTAGACCTCTAAAGGTTGTACAGAAATATTTCAACATAATCCTCGGGATTCTCATCCTCGAGTTGTTGTATTTTAAAGATGTTAGTTTTCATATTCCTTGCATTGCAATATTCATGATATTTCTTCAAAAATGTGTTTTTCATACCTTCCCAATTTAAAATAGAATCGTCTCTTAACCCCATAAACCATCTAAGAGCTAAATATTTAAGCGTGGCAGGCAATAAATTTAATTTCTGAGCATCATTAATGTAATTATAACTCCTACAAAAATATCAAACTCAAACAGAAATGAGTCAGGATCCTCAGTCACTAACCCATGGAAATGAGGTAGGATTAAGGGATGGATATTCTTCATGTTAATGTTAGGAGTTACATCTAAAATTGGAAACCCAAAGGTGATTTCGAGCTCATCCTTATTTGTGTTATCTTCACCTGTATTTGAAGCTCTCTCTTCATCTCCCATTTTTCCCATAAGAGATGAAGATGGAGGTTTTGTTGTTGAACTTGTTATCTATTATGTTGTTGTTGCTTGGTTAGCTTGGGGTTCAAATTTTAATACCCCGACTTTTCTCATGTCTTCAATAAATTTGAGAATATCTTCTAGTACCTCCAACTGGTTACCCGCAGTAATGAGAGTATCTTCATGTCCTTTATTCACAGTAGTTTCTAATTGTGAGTCTATAAAATTAGGAAGATTAATTACTTCACTTTGAAAATTTCCTGCAAACCCCCTACCTTAGTTAGTAATGGGATTTCTAGAACTGCTTGAGTATTTATCATAAAAAATTTTAATTGGGATTGTAATTTCTAATTTAATCCTAGGTCTACTCATAAGAAAAATTAAAGGGGCAGACTGGATTTGGAGAGACCTGTTAAAGCGGATGCGCAGATTCTTACCTCTCGTCTTATCATCTCTCCTCTGCCAAGCCTTCAAGAATACCCAAACATACAAGAAACTGGTTGACCTAAACCTACTTTTATCTTTTTGCAACTCCCCAAAAATGGTGCCAAAATTGCAAGGATAATTATATGTCTATTATATGAATCTCTCCTAACCTAGCAAATGTCAACCCAAGAATGTTACTTAGAGTTACATACACCATTTGTGCAGATAAAATATCCTAGTGCAAGAGCTTATTTACTAATCCTCTAAACTTCAGAACTAATGAAAACCAAAATAAAATCTGAATATAGTTGTGAATCTTGTTACACAATGCATAAATGAAATTTGAAACAAACTCTTTATGAAGATCTCAGAATGCTATGTAAATACTAACCAAAATATACTAAAAATAGAAAAGAAAAGAACTATTATCGTTAAACCAGAATCTGAGAAGTGTTGAATAAAACCTACCAAAATCTAACTTTGTATTGCAATATTATGGGAACATGGTTAGAAATCAGATTATTTCTATTATGAAGACAACTTAAAGGACTGAGGAAAAAAACTGATCTGGGAGGATCTAAAAAGGCCAATTTTCAAAATCATCATATTGCAACAAAAATAGTACCATGTCTAAGAGCTTGTCAAGCCGATTCCAATGGTGCAAACGGCGTGTCAAACGGACTCCGGATGCAAAAGATATTGCGCTTTGAAGTTTGGCCCCAACAGGGAAAATTTTCGCTGAAGTGCCACGTGGCACTCCCTCAAGCTGCCACGTGGTAGTAAAAAATTGCATTCTTCTGACATGGCATGATGATTTGGCATGATGACATGGCATTCTGAATGGCATGATGATGTGGCATGGTGACATGGCATGATGAAGTGGCATGATGACTAGCATGCATGCATTTGTGCTTGAAATGAGTTGTAGGACATTCATGCATTTACTCATGAGAAATTGTAAAATGATTAATATTTGAAGTGAGTGGAAAAATTACTCACATATTACTCATTTATTTTATTCCTTGAGTTGTTATGAAGTTAATGCATGGTTGTAACCAAAAACAAACATGTCATATTTGTAAAGAAGTTGTAACAAGTTGGTTTATGGTTGAAAAACCAACATGCTATTTAAGAAATGGATTTTGTTATGTAATGGATTATTGTTGGATTTTGTAAATGTCATTACGGGGAAGTAACTAAATGTGAAAACCCATGGGCATGTGGGCATGAACCATATTTTTGGTTTATGTTCTTAAAAGCCAAACCAATTTGTAACTAATCCCAATTTGGAGAATCACATGTATCATGCCACCAAGAGTAGCTTCTCCTATTTAAGCACTTGTCATGTGCATTTGAAGGGAGCTCGAGTTTGGAGATATGTAGCCCATAGAGGAAGCAAGCATCTGAGAGGCCCCATTGGGGGTCTCCATTGGAGAATCTCATGGAGAGGCTCCAACCTTGTAGTTCCAGCTCAGAGAGCAAGCATGGCTCCATCATGTCCGAAGTTGATCCAACGTAGGAGACAAAGAAGCAGAGTCAGTTCGAGGAGGCAACATTTCAATTTGCATTTGAATGCAAGTAGCGACCATCTACACTCTCATCCCGAAGGACAAAGGTGAAGGGATTGGTTGGTAAGAGTGTGACTTTGGTTTTATTGATGCACTTGTCATGCAAACATATTGTCGTCTATTGAGACTATCCTGCAGAAGATCATGTGGTGTAGCTCGAGGTTCGTGGCTCGTAGAGTCAGTTGAAAGAGTGTGATTTGCAACATTATGCAAGTCTTTAATCCGCTCGAGGTTCGTGGCTCGTAGAGTCAGTTGAAAGAGTGTGATTGGATACATTGGGAAAATATCTTCATGTCCAAGTTTGGAAACTTCTCGAGACAAAGGAGGCAGGCATTTGCTTGCTTGATTTCTACAGTCTTCGATTGAGTCCTATAGCTTGTGCACTTATGTGACCCATCAGAGGTAGTTATGGTGCGGCGGTAGATACGAACAGATGATGAAGACCCTGCAGGTGAATTCGTTGTGATGTATCTTATGTATTTGTGCATCTTTGCAATGGATTGGTCACTCTATTTTGGAGTAGGCCCGGAGACGTAACCAGGAGATCTGGTGAACTCCGTAATCAAATCGTGTCCCTAATGTGCTTGAATGATTTTTCATTTTCATGTGCATGATTCTATGTTACACACTTATATTATGCTCATGTTCACTTGCACTAATGTCAGAAAAACGATCCTATTGGTCCCGATTGTTTCGAGCGGGTTTGATGACTTTCCGGGCTCGCCCCCAGGATCAGATCAAAAACACACTCACACTTTTAACTAAAAAGATTTTAACTGAAGTACAAGAAAAATGATATGCATAATTGAAATGTTTAAGCTTTATTTAGATTTGAAATCTACAGAATGACCACTATGAGAAAGGAAAAGAGTGGTATACTTAAATCTTACTAATGCCAGAACAACCTAGGATTAATACTAAACTATCTATAAGAGTTGGTTGAATCTTTGTTGAAGATCAACAATGCTTTACCCTTTTTTAAAATTTCTTATAAACATGAAACTAAGACTAGAAAGATACTGCACTTAATAATCAAGTGCTGAAGTAAACCGAGAGATTGAATTGATGGAGACCTAACTAACTATATGTCAATATTATAATCTATAAATATTGCATGAACAAATGAAAACAACTTACAACTAAACTAACCAGGAACTAAATTATGATCTTAACTCATTCAAAACAAATATATTGTGTCTCCGTATGATCCTACGATACCAGGATAGAATCTAGTTAAGTACCGAAAACTAGAAATATGCACAACAGAGAACAAATATATAAATACATGAATCTAAGAATGAACTATCTTCTACAACAAGAAACTTATTTCAAACCTGTGGAAAAGAACTGGAATAAAACCTTACGTGAATTAACTATGATAAGAACGCGATCAAGATAACTAAAACCCTAGTTGTAAATTCGCAATCCCAACTATTAAATGACAAAGACAAAATGAAACATTATCTGTTCCTCTAAACTAGAATATCTTCAAATGTAATTTCATTTTCCATTCCTACACTAAGACAACCACATCACCGATTACTTGCTGACTTCAAAATGATTCATGTGCTTTCTATTGAAAAAGAAGTGTTGTAATGTGTTTCTAGATAACTTTAAGAAAACGGGAATTAATATCGACAATACTATTTATATAATAATGAAAGTCAAACTTGTAAGGAAAGATAATGAAATAAAAGATATGCAGTCAATGAAAAGAAATCTGTGTTAGGTTCTTCACACCCAAAACAGGATTTACATACAAAGAACTAAAACCGACGCAGATCTGCAATCACACTCGAATCACATACAATTTTTAGAGGCTTGTAACATTTACAAATAACTGACAGAGAAATCTGCACAACTAAATATAAATGTATAGGATATAAACAAAAGGCTTCAGAATCCCAATTGGAAGGCCCTACCAACTAACAGACAATCCTCAAACTTAATACAGACTAAAAACTCAAACTTACATACACCTCGACATGTTAAATAATCATAATCATCGAATGAGTCTTCACAACATTATATTAAAATAGAGAATCATAATAGATTTTTAAATAGACTAGTTTTAGCAGCATTATCATATTCCCCTCCTTCCTTATACCCTTGGGTACTTATACAGGTATTTAACAAAAAAAAATCCTTCTCTTCCATTTGTCATAACAAACCGATCTATAAAATACACAAGATCTTTCCCCTAATCTGGAAATAGTAATAGCTATAACAATAATAATAATGCATAGGATCATCCTCATGACACGAAATGCATGAGTGATGAGCCTAGCGCTCATTTCTCGTACTAGAAAGAAAGCGAAATGAATATCACGTGCCATTGAAGGATCCTAGTGATTGGTTGTTATCCTCAATCCTAAATGAAACCCTCTTTTATCGCTATGTTGACCAACACCCCCAGAAGGAAAAAGGTTCCTCGATCACTTATAGTTGTGGGCTCAATTCATAAAGATTGAATAATACCAGGAGGAGTGATACATTGAAAAAGGTTGTTTATTGCAAATCAATTAAAATTATTATTCAACCAATTAAAAACACAAAAACAGGGTCAAATTACTCGCTTACCTCTAAACTCCTTTGGTCTTCAAAACAAGTAAAATTACTAGATTATATAGTAGAGAAGGAGGCTAGTAAATAGTAAAATAGTCCAAATAACATAGCAATAAGTAGAAAAAGAGGGACAATTCTGGGCGCCAACAGGTTCCTGACGGTGATTTTGTTTAGAACTTTGTAATGAATACAAAGTTTCCAGGTCATGTATTTCTTTTGCTCGAGCAAAATTGGACTTTCGTAGGGTGAGGAACTAGGTTGAATTTGACCATTTTGGAGAATTTATTGAATCTGTTGCTTGTTTTCCTCATTTTCCAAGAGACAACATCAATAGACTAGCCCATTGTGTAAAGGCAGACCAGGGTTCAAATCAATTGAATGCATGACCTAATAGTGTAGAGTCACTTTGTTAGGTGAGGTGAATACATCTTGGTATTCTTATAAAATTGTTTCCACTTCTTGTGATCTATATAGAATCCTTGTTTGAAGGACACAGATGTGGTCACAACCTTCCATTCATTGTGGGAATGAATCATGACAAGGATAAATTTCCCAATCTGGAAGATGACCTTCTTGCACTACTTTGTTGAGATAAAAGAGACCGTGGTAGGTGGAGCTACCTTTGGTATCTCATACAATTTTCTTCAAAAAGTAACAATGAAGCTACAAGTTCTAGGCTCATGCACATCATAGTGTTTCCACATATATGGATGACCCAAATAACATCACAAAATTCAAGTGGGGTAACATTACACAATACCTCATCCTTGAAGGGGTTGATGCCATAAGGCAGGCATCACTATTGGTTGACATGGATATTTCATACATGGTTGAGCCACCCAATTTTGCATGGTTTTAGGATTGGGGTTTTCAGCAACTCCAACCGCTTGAAGACCTCTATTGATATCATGTTCCTTTGGCTTCTTCTATCAACAATGAAGTGCAATGGAGCACCCTTCACCCACATCTGCGAGTGATAAAGGTGCTCACCTTCTTTTGGCTCCTCTAGTTTGTTGGGTTGGACCTTGGTGGTAGTGATTGTGGAACTAGTTGCTGTATAAATGATTTTCATCCCCTTGTTTGGCTCTAACTTGAATTCATATCCTAGATCTGAATTTAAGGTTTTCAACTTGGCCATCAATGACTACTTCAAGAAACATTCATCATTGTTGTTCCAGGGGATTTTATGGAACTCGTACCACTTCCTAGTGTCTTTCTTCATATTCTTGTTACCCTTCTCTGCTTGCAGCTTAGACAGTTTTCCTTGCGGATGTCCATCCTTTATTTTCCTTTTTTTATATGGACTAGGTCCACCTTTTCCATGGTTCTATTGCGATTCATTCAAACTTATTCCTTTGCTTCAATTTTTGTTCGATTTTGACATCATAATGATAAAAGGCTCATAGTGATGATATTTCGAGAAACTCCATTTATGTTTGGATGTATAGACATAGACCCCCATGGTGTTTTAGAACCTGATGTCACTCGAAGTCTCTAATAAGAATCTTGGTGTGCAAGGTATGGAAAGTATTTGTGAACTTCAACATTTTTTGGTCCCTCTCTTGACGTAGTGTGGTCCAATCATGTACCGATTGTCATATTTTCCAACAAGGTAATATTATTCTTTAACGATATCCATAAAAGAGGCCCAAGTGGGATCAACCTCAAACATTTCAAACTTCATTGTGTATTTTTGTTTGCAGTAATTTTCCCACCAAATTTTGACATGGAGGATAACCTTAAGGAGCGTAAAGGTGATCTTTCCCATATTAGACAAATTATGGACAAAGAAATACCCTTCTAGCAAATTTAACCATTTTTCTAAAGCATTTGCATCTATCTAACCTTCAAATATGAGAATATCAAAATTAACTTGTACCTTGAAGGGGGTGATACCTTTGAAGTGGTTGCTCGAAGAATATGCATATGCTGTTGTCGGCATTCATCGAAGGATTTGAGAAAAGTTATAAATAATCTCCCCACTTTGTCATGTGAGGGATTCCTTGAGAAACAACTTAATATGATCTCCTACTCCCTCGTATCTCTTCTCTTCGATCATGGGAGGTCATTAGTTTCGATGAGGATGGTCTTTCAAAGGATAAAGAAGCTTGACTCCCAACTCCTTACACCCCAACCTTGTTGGGGACATACCTAGAAAAACAAATAAAGAGAATATCACTCTAATACTACATATACGGGTTTATGAGGAAACTAAATGAAACACAGATATACAATGATACTCAAGTTTTATTAATGAATGAAATATGTAGGAATTGTAACAAAAGTACAAAGTGAAATGAACTTGGTAGAATCGTGGTAGCTTATCTCTAAGAAGAGAAGTGGAGGCTACGTGCATTTGCAATAAGTGAGTTACAATAAGGCCAAAATAGCCTTTTAACATAAAGCATCAATGAGAAAACCCTAAACATCCAAAACCCTAACCCTAGAAGTTGAAACACAAAAATATTTGTGGGCCCCATTGTGGTTAGTTGATACATCAACTTCTTGGGGGTGTAACTTTAGGGCGCTTGGTATCCCGTCGAAAAAGGATAGCTAATAAGTACACATTCCAAATGGCCTACTATATAGTTGAAGGCTATCTACTAGGCACTTTTGTGCCAAAAAATTGTCATTTAGGGCCTCAAAACGAACCCAAAAGTTCAACACCCAAAAGAATCATAAAAAATTGCCAAGTTGGAAAACTATGTTTTGAGACAGTGGACTAGGTGGGTGGCCACAAATGTCCACCTGGATCAAGTATATTATATTTTCTCTCAAAATATTTATATGATTGCTTTGATCTTACTAGAAATTTTTCCCCTTGTAATGAAATCTTTTCCAATTTTTTAATGGTATCATTTTCTCCACGATATCACAAATTCATTTCTTGATCCATTTTTTTTAGTAACCTTGGTATTGTATAAAATAGCCATTCATGTATATTTGTATAAAGTATTCTTCTGAGTTGTCAATGAATCTTCTCTCTTCTATGACCTGATCTTCACATAATTCTTCTAGTACTTTCTCAAACTATTCATGTAGATGTTTCCTCCCAAAGTTGAACACAAATGAAATTAGTTATTTTTCACTTCAAATATGCA
The DNA here is from genome assembly GCA_001517045.1 of Pseudotsuga menziesii. Classification (NCBI taxonomy): domain Eukaryota; kingdom Viridiplantae; phylum Streptophyta; class Pinopsida; order Pinales; family Pinaceae; genus Pseudotsuga; species Pseudotsuga menziesii. The sequence goes on from LPNX010120248.1 coordinate 111,457, forward strand.
ATAACCACTTGATTTCATGATTGATTATTTCTAAAAATTGAGGACGAAGCATAATCTTATGGGTTATCGTAGATTATACTTTGGCCTATCTTGGTAGGTTATATTTATTTGTGGCCAAGTAATAGGTTGGACTTTCCTTTAGAGTAAGGTCCAAGAAATGTAACCTATGATCACCTCATTTTTTCAAAATTCCTTTGACATTACCAATCCCATCATAAAGGTATTACAATGATGAATTATAATTATTTTGTTAAAAGAAAGTGGAAGGACTAAAACCCAATTTAGTTGTGATGGTGTCATATTCTCAATGTCTATTCCTAATAAACATTTCTAGAAGAGGGAAATGAGACTCATAATTACGTAATTTGATGTACTTGAGACTCAAATGATATTACATCTTCTCCAAATGTTGCATTGTTGAAACCAACATGTATGGGGGAAACCAAAATCAACCTAAAATTTGTGGCTTTAAAAAAGAAACATATGTCACTTAACCAACTTTTCAAGAATTGCAACTATAAGAAAAACATCGAATGTGCATCGCTTAAAATGTGTACCATTAACTTTTAACATCCAAAAAATTTCCCTCAAGTGATTTTTGTACATCTAGTGAATGCCCATTAAGCGATGTTTCTAATGCCCAAAAAACATTGCTTAAGTGAAATTCATAATGTCATGAACATCACTTAAGAAACGTGTTTTATATGTTATAATGTCGAATATTCAGCATGTATTCATTGACATTCAATCGATGTTGATGATTTTATCGTTCGACGTTTTCTTGATGCAAAAAGGTGTCAAACTAGTATTGAATTTAGACCCCAAATGTAGTCGTGGCTCAATTTTGTGTGACAATTGGGATTTTGAGGAGCATTTGATCAAACCCTCATTTGTCTCTAGTTGTTGTTATTTCTTAAGTGCATCTTCATGAGTCTTAAATATGTACTTATTGTGGACTTCTAAACTTGGGTAAATTCCCTACAACAAACCATTTCAATAGAAATTCTAGTTCTAGTCCCTTCAACATGTGATTTAGTATATCTATGAACTCCTATGGATTCCACTTTATCTATTTCAGCTTGCTATGTGTTGCGAGATACTTTTTTCATGTGTTTTCAAGAATGAAAATAACTCTTTATTTTAAGACATCTTTTCAACTTGTTGTTTGTTTCTTTAAATGTCATGAAGCAAGTCAAGGCTTTATTTCTCATATATATCATAAGCTATGTTAATCGTTTGGCCTCATTGATTGTATCCAGTGTTTTCCATGTTTTTTTACACATAAACTAATCTAATTCAAGATATTCATTTTTCCATGTGTTTTTACACATAAACTAATCTAATTCAAGCTATTCATTTGCTTCAAATATAAGGAGGGTCAATGGTACTGAATTCCAACCACTTTTTTAATTTCTTATCAGCTTGGTGGTATTTTTCAATTATGCATGTCTTTTACTTATGTTCTTTGATGGGATTTAAATTTTATTTTTGGTGTTATAGGTTTTGATCAAGTGGGTTTGATAGATTGTTTCAATCGATTTTATCATAATAATCTCTTGTATTGTTGATACAATGTCTTATCTTTTTCTCTATCAATCAGAAATGTATACATTGGTTTATGTTTCTTCTATCAAATTTAGCAAGGGAGTACTTCCCGAAATCTTTGGACCTAGAATACCATTAGCACATTTATTTATTTATATCTATACTTCATTTGTGAGTATTATGATAGAAACTATAGTGTGATACTATTAAAAAATTGACCATTTTAATCTAATCAATACCACATGTGTTATTGTGTCAATTTCTTTGTTCAACTTATGTTAAAGAGTATTGTACAAATGTTCTCTAATGAGCTTATGTTGGACCTTTTTTAATCCTTTGAAACTGGCAATAAATCTATGGAAATTGTCTCTCATGGGATTTTCTTCATCACTAATGAAGTATTTCCCAGACATGATCCAACTCATACAAAAATTCTTATACTTACCCAAGTGAACCATACATCAATAGGCATGCATATTCTTAATTGAGTGTGTCGATAAGAACTGTTTATGACACTTCATCTCCTTCAGCGTGTCAAATTTTCAATGTTGATATCGACGTGATTAATTGGATATCATCTATATATTCCTTTTCAATTAGACTCCTAGTCCATTTTTTGGATAAATTCCTTAGTGCATCTCTCTACTCCACTCTCCTATTTCATCCTTTGTCCCTTTCAATTTTCTAAACAACAGGGTCTACTTTATATGGTATTAACCTATTCTTTTATTTTTTAAGTGCTTTCATCAATTGAGGTTTTCTCCCTTGTGTTAGATTTTTTATTTTGTCCTTGTTAGTGACCCCTATTGGGCATATTTTATGGTGCGAGTATTTATCCCTTCTATGTTTTAAATGTGACATAATCCCTCCATTTATTCATTTCAACTAAGTAAGCTCCCCATCACTAGCCTTAACCTACTTAGAGAACCATGCATACATATGAAACCATTGGTATATTAGCTTTGCTCTGATTTATATGGTTGTTTTGATCTTACTAGAATCCCCCCCCCTTAAGGAAATCTTTTCATTTTTTTAGTGGGGTCATTTTCTCCATAATATCACAAACTCATTTCTTGATCCATTTTTTTTAGTAACCTTGGTGATGTACAAAACAACCCTTAACGTAGATTTGTATGAAATATTTTTTTGAGTTGTCAATGAAGCTTGTCTCTACTATAACTTGAGCTTCACATAATTCTTCTAGTGTTTTTTCAAACTATTCATGTAGATTTTTCCTCGCAATTTTTTTTTTGTAAGCTATGAGAATTTTATTAAATTAAAAAGAGAAAATTGTACAGATCCAAGTTACCAATGGGCCTTGTTTTAGCATTGTTATGTGAGACACCAAAAAAAGTAGTGATTATCTAAATCCAAATAGAAACCCTATGCTATATAGTAATAGGTAATCAAAATGATGCTCTCAGAAGAGTTGACAACAATTCCCCCACAGGCCAAGGGTTATGACCTAAGAGCTAAAACATAAGACACCCATAAAACATCTACTCCTATCTCAAAGGCCTAACCAGCTAGTCATCATCAAAAAGAGGAATCGAAGAAGGAACGACACCTGGAGCTCCGCATTTCACCTCAATGCCAACTGTCGCAGGGCACCTCCGGAACACGAGATGAGTGCTTGCATCCAAGTCGGGAAAACTTCTATTGAAAATATTATCGGTGATATCCCAATCCAAAGCATCGACCTTAGCATTAACACAAGTAGCTTTTGCACACTGGAACTGAGTGAGAACCTAAAGAGCAACTTCCAAATTGGATAGACGGTATGCCAAGGTGAGTGCGTCTTCCTCCTGCGTGAGCTACCCTTGTAGGAAATATTCCATAGCCATGTACATAATGGCTTTGACAATATAGTAAACCCCCAGTGTCTTAGTATGTCCAGTATCCCTAGTGCAAGTTAACCCTGCATTCTCCACGATTCCATTGAATCTTTCTTCCAAACTCTCCACATACAAGCAAAGTTGCTTCTTCTTCAACATATTTTCTAGGTGAGTAGTGCAAGAGTGGGCCGACTCATGAATTACATGCTCAAAGAATCCTTTGACCTTGTCCATATATTTTAAGGTGTGCAGCATGTGCATGCGGTGTGGCCCATTGATAGATTTTTGTTGAGTGATTTTCATGCTTTCCATGTTAACTTCGCTAACCAAGAGAACCCAAAAATAATTCCCATGAAGGAGGAGTGCAAGCCCCTTAGCTAGTGAATTGAATAGGTAAATAAGTTGGTGGTGTGAATGTCTGCACTTGCTAATTTTGGGTTGGTATTTGAGTCGAGATCTCCCAATCCTTTGACCTTGAATGAGTGTGCAAGGCGGGTCCTCATCACCGCCACCTCCAAATTACATTTCCATAATGTCTTGCACAAGCAAGGGAACATGCCTTCGTACGGAACTGCATGAGCATGCAAAGATATAATGAGCTAGAGTACAATGACTGGGGCAGAGTTTAAGATCCAGGGTTGAGGCTGGTGGATGTGCCCCACATGTGGGGCTGCATGGTATGACCCCCTATTGTCGCACTTGTTAGACACACGAGGTGATGGCCCCATCTTGATGGAACCTGTCGTGGGGAGTTTCCTTCGAAAGTTGAACACATGAGATATTAGTTATTTTGATTTTATTTACTCCTTCACTACTAAGATTAAATAACCACTTGATTTCATGAGGGATTGATTCTAATAATTTCCTCATGCATTTAGGTGAAGAGTCTTGCTTATTCCTAACCATGTGCAAGGGTCAAATTGTTTATTTTTGTATATTTTCTTATGTAATTATCAAGTTTTCAAGTTTCCTTTCTCTTTTACCTCCCTCTAAGTCACCACCTATGTATGTGTGCTTTTCTTTATATATTTTTCTTCAAGTCCCGTGATCTATTATAACTAGAAATGATACCAATGTTGTATTCTATGAAATGTAATAACACAAATTCTAACTTATATTATCAATCATGCAATTATACATAAAGAAGAGAGAATAACAAAGAATTAACCATATAATATGTATATGTAAAATATGATACGCAAAAATGGGGAAAAAGAGAAATATGGAAGCAATTCACAAAAGTATTCTATTAACTCCATTATATGTACAAGTCTCCCAATATTCTCCAAACGATACACTCTCAAAGGTGGATTTACAGAGTCAGAAAATACAAGAATGTAGATATAGACAATTACAATTGTAGTTATTGAGCAAATCGATAGTATGGCAATCAACAAATCAACCCTTACCATTATGAAAGTAGTTTTTAGTCATCATCGATCTTCTACTAATAGAACTTGATGTATGAGTATAGGATAACACTAATGATATTATTATAGGTCATCAATAGATATGGTACTATTATTTACATTAGTGACCCAATAAGTGGTTGACGTCAACATTCTATATTCTTGGCACTAGTAGATCGCATGCCACTATCTGTATCGATATCAATGTCTTTGTAACAAACCCAATCTCCTCTTTACCATTTTGGGAAATTGGGTAGTAATTTTTTTTTAAACATTTCCATCTCAACAACCAAACACATTAGTCTCAAAAATTACATGGCATTACAACTAAGTGTGTCCCAATGAAATCTTAAATTCCTACATAGGAAAGAGAATGTATGTTTATTGTAAAAGATTCTTCCATATCTATACTAACATGCACTTTAGGTAAAATTGCAAATCATTTTCACAAGGAATTTTAAATCCAATACCTCTCCTCATGATTCTTGCATAATCAATCATTTTTTTAACATCATCACTTAAAGCATATAAGATATTATTTAATGGAGTCCTTAGAAATTAACACCATTATATATATATATATATATCAAAAGCAAAGATAAACTACAGAAGGTGCACATCTAAGCCCAACCTTGCTCCTCAACGAGGGTTACAATTCTGCAGCAGATTACAATTCTACAACTTATCTGCTGCAATTCATTTTCCTTTTCCTCAAAGTCTCTTCATAGAGAACCATTTTCAAATTACTATCTAGTCTTATAACAAGACTTTTAATTTACAAATTCAGTTAACTGCAGATAGCTTAGATTTCTCATAAGGTACCCAATCCTTAACCATGATTTCAAACTTTAAACAATGGGATTAGCTTTTACATCATATGTTGGGCTTCCAAATTCTAAGACTCAATTCTTATTACAAAAACACTTTTGGTTCCTTATCAAATCCATAAATAGTTGGATTTGTTACCTGTCATGTCCCTAAAATAGAATTGAAACTTGTTATTATTATTATTAAACACTAATTGTAATCCCTTCATTAAGTTGCAACTTGACTTACTTAATAATAAGTATATTTTCCAGCCATAATCGTGAGTAAAGCTACTCCATAACTAAATTATATACTTGACAACATACTTAAAGAACTTATATATACAAGGTTTACATCACCTCTTAATCAAAATATATATTTATACTTGGTCATTAACCATCAAATTAGGCTCTTAATAATTAAAAGATGAAATTCAACCATTAAGGTTCATGGTGTGGGAGCCAAGTTCTTCTTCCACTGACCATCTATTTATTCATTTTTAGTGTCTCTATTCTACTAATATTCACTATTTGCTTTGATTCTTACCCATTACTAACTTAATGAATAATTACCACAAAGTATTACTTTCACCTCTTTATATTAAAGTTTAAATAATAATACCAAAAAACAACTCTTTTTAATAAAATTTTAGCTTTTAATAACCAACTTTTCTACCCAAAGATAGTGTTGCATTTAACTATTAACTCTACCCCTTTTGTTAGGTTACTAAAATCCTCCCCTCTTAATAATTAACTAAGGGAAATTTACCTTAATAAAATAATGCTTTAAATATTCCAACAAATTGTTTTCAATAACCCAACGAACGTTTTTAACAATCTAACATGACAGTGATATGTGACTATACATATTCTCATTATAATATTAAGCTATATTCATTTATCTCAGATGACTTCCTCATCCCTTAATTCACGAAAATGGTAACAAATGTAAATGTAATGTATGGGAGGTCACCCTCTCTGTTATGAGAAAGAGGCGCATCCAGTAGGTAAAATCAATACTTAACAAATGTATTGTATGGGTTGTTCCTCAACAGAGGTCACCCGGCCTGTTATGAGAAAGAGGCACACCAAGTGGGTAAAATCGATATTTATTTAATAGGGGTGAGGTGACACATAATCAAAGGAGGAGCCGAGTCTACGCATTAGCTAGCAATCAACAATAATTTCTTCAGCTTCCCCTCCTTCCAGCCGAACTGTAGATAGCACCCCCTTCTCCTTCTTCTTCTCAATGCATAATATGTTCATTTTCCAACTGAAATCGTTTTGGGTTATCTTGTAACCGCCATTCTTAACTAAAAGATCATTAATGAGGAGTTGAGACTCCACTTTCATTATAAAGGTATTTAATGTCTACTTTTCCAACCAGAAGTATGTCTCATTATCCTTTAAAGCAGTAGTTATATATAAATTTATTTAAAATCTTTATAATGTTTATATGGTTAAATCAATTAAGTAACCATTAGTTACTTTGTATTGTATGAATAGAATTTTCGTTCTATATAATAATTATTTTTATTTGTAATATATATTTAATAATATTATTATTATAGTTTTTTGCGGTTTCTTAGCCATTTACCTTCTTCTGAGTGGATTCATGCCCTAGTCGAGTCAAGCCCTTAATCTCCTAGGTCTAGCAAAGTAATTTAAACTTAATAAAATAAATAACATTACTTACAGTGCTTTTATCGGGGATGTTATAGTCTCATCAAAAGATCATCTACCACTATCAATGTTGGTGAGGTATATTTGTCATCATTGATAATGTGGTTGTCACTGATGATAGTGACCATCTAAAAGGTTTATGTACGTGTCAATTACTATACTTTGTTTATATTTTAAATGCCAATATAACTCTTTTCTAAACTTACCAATGATCATTATCATTGAGTACACTCAAGGAGATTTCCACAATAGAATTTTACCCATGTCATGTGCTTCACATTCAACTTTGCTTTGCCATTAATTAACTTCAAGGGTTGGTGATTTATTAACATAAATTATGTAAGAAATATCGCCAATGCTTTAATGCTTGTATCACAACATCAAATTCCAAGTCAAATGTAGAGTGCCTCTTTCTCGACTTATTCAAACTTTCACTCTAGACTTCCATTGGTCTTATCTTTTGGAGTAGTCTAACGGGTCGACGATTTCGCCCGGCGTTAGACTACTCCGTCCATCGTCTCCGTTAACAGGCTCTATTAACCGTCAACGCCTCCAGCCTCTTCTGTTCTCGTTTCCGTGAGCATCCTTCACCGGGTCCCACATTATCCCTGCAGATCCGTCGTTCCCGTCCGTCGCCTCGATGTCCTCCCTGCAGATCCACTGTCTCTCTCAGCTACTAAGGCGGTTTCTCTCCTGCATAGGTAAGATTTTATCGCACTTATCCATTCTTTTCCTGTCACTGTATCTATAATTTTCTTCCTTCAAACTTACAGTGTTTTATCGACCCGTTAGACTACTCCCTTTTTATTTTAATATCCAGATTGATCTATGATATGGTTGATGAGATCATGAATGTAACCTAACAAAACAAACCAATGTCAGTGTGTTGTGTGGGTTAAACTATTTTCTCCATTGAAGTTGTAAATTGCTTCAATGTCGGAGTATTAGTATAATGGCATGGTTATGCTGTTTTATTTTGTCGGAGTATTAGTATAATGGCATGGTTATACTGTTTTATTTTGGGAATATAAAAAAATGTGTACTAATTGTCATTTTTGATAACCTCATCAACATTTACAGATTTTAATATAACAACAAATTTTATATAGTATTAAGGTTTTAGTATGACCACAAACCTTACATAGTATTAAAACTTAAATCTCATAGTATTAAAGCTTAGATCTCAAACAGATTCATTTCCCAAACAAACCTTACAGAGCTGAAATCACTCTTGCTAATAGGGCCAAACACTGTGCAATAAAAATTCAGCGGCCACTACCCTTCACAGACACAATACATATCAGGTCTAACTGATAGTGTCTTTGAATAATAATTATACATAATATATATTATTTTTCCAATGCCAACGCTCCTGTGTCTCAGACTCTACAAATTACATCAGGTCAATGCTAATGTTTCTATGACCAATTCCCATGGCTATTTCGATCAAATCAATTCTATTATATACAACTTCTGCTCCTTCGAATTATTATGTACAGAATCACGGATAAGATTAGCGCCAGTCCATAGTTTCTTATTAGGATCCCTTTTGGATATGTACAAACAAAAATAGTTTATTTGCACTGTCACAAGTGGGAGAATCACGGGCTAGAAAATGCAATTGGCCAACATGGGTGAGAAAGCAAAGACCGAGGTTCATGAAGACCATTCAGCTATATAAGTGGACTATGGTTTAATAGCAGGGCAATGTAGGAGCATAGCCGCTCTTCTTCTCAAGTTTGCTTTACTCTGCGCAAGCAATATTAGAAGAATGAAGCTGATGAAGATAATTGTCCTGGCCATATCTATGGTACTGTTGTTGGCTAGCGTTTCTGTGGCTCGATGTTATATTCAAATATGCAATGTGAATAAGGATGACCTAATGCCATGTATGCCCGCAGTAACACACTCTACTGTACAGCCTCCAGCACAGCCAGTGAAATCCTGTTGCACTGTGTTAGGCACAGCAAATCTTACGTGCTTCTGTGAACTGGGGAACAACTATCCCTCGCTTCTTTACATGTTCAGCATCGATCCCAAACTTGCCAAGGAATAAGTGTTTACCTATGCAGGATAGAAACGGCCTTAGTAGCTGAGAAAGACAGTGGATCTGCAGGGAGGAAATCGAGGTGACGGACGGGAACGACGGATCTGCAGGGAGGACATCGAGGCGACGGTCGGGAACGACGGATCTGCAGGGATCGTGTGGGACCCGGTGAAGGATGCTCACAGAAACGAGAATGGAAGGGGCCGGAGGCGTTGACGGTTAATAGAGCCTATTAACGGAGACGATAGACGGAGTAGTCTAACGCCGGGCGAAATTGTCAACCCGTTAGACTACTCCAATAAGAAATGCCAACATTGGTGACTCTATAATCATCTCCTACATCATTTGAAAATATATTATACACTTGTATGTTCACTAAAATCTATGTGACTTCCACGTGACTTCATTCACTCTATATTGTATGCATAAAGTCTACTAAACCCTCTAATATGATTTGTGTAAAATCTAACAATGCGATGGAAATATTTTTACCTCATGCACATTGTGTGGCATTATCCAATATTATATGATTTGTGTAAAATCTAACACTGCGATGGAAATATTTTTACCTCATGCACATTGTGTGGCATTATCCAATATTATAATGCCTTCACTTTATCTAGGCCCGTGCCAATCGCTTTAAATGAAATAAACTATAAAAAAAATATCAAATAAACTATATCCTTCCTAAAAAAACTAACATTTCTTCAAGTTTATGTGCAACTTCTTTTTCTCCAAAACTAATATAATAGGTTGAGAATGTTCACCTATGCACCCTAATAAAATGGTATGGAATCCAAGTACACAACAACGAACTTACCTAGGTAAGGATGAAGCAACTCAATCATTAACCTTGTAAATGTACTCAATGAATTAGCCATACAAAAAGACATGACCAACAATTAATACAAGCCATGCTTTGTCCTAAATTTAATCTTCCATTAATCTCCTGCTCTTACATGAATATGATGGTCACGGACACTCTTCAGATCAATCTTGGTGAAATATCTTGCACTACTAAATCTAGCCACTAAATCATGACTTGGAAAGCATAACCCATCCTTCACTGTAATATTGTTTAGTGCACTCAAGATAAATCGCCTCCTCCATCTTCCATTATTATTTGAACTCAACAAAACTAATACAACACAAACTCATAGTTGCTCTAATCAATATTATCAACATTAATTCCTTGACCTATTTAGCTACAATTTTCAACTAATTCATCATGTATGCAACTTGAATTGGTAATGTATCTCTTGGTACCAAATCTCTCTCACGCACAATATTTGTTCTCACTACTGATTCATGATGTAAGTCATCTCACATATTGTATAAGAACAAATCCATCAATATTATCTCCTCCTTGGGTATCTCTTTTTCGTGCATGCTTGTTTCTTCTTTGTCTGTTCTTCTTTCACTCTAGTAGAGACAATTACATAACACCCCTTTGTCTAACTCATTACAATCAAGAATTATTGATGTCACCAACATGTTCATCCTTTTGTTGGCAGGGGTTTTCAGACAAGTCAGTTGCGCTACACCATGAGTGTCGTGCAAGCTCAGAAGACACCGCGCAAGCGAAAGATGGTGCGCAAGGTGGAAGATAGACTAATTTGAATAATTTGTGTCACTTTGTGTACTTCTGGACCATATTTTGTGGATATTGGTCATTAATTTGTAGATTCAGTTAAGAATTGTTTAAGAGTTAGTTAGAAGTGGACCTTCAATGTAAAGGCGCAAGCCTATAATTAGATGTTGAACTCTAAGCATTAGGGGACATCATCTTATCTTTATGACATGAGAATGGAATGAAAATTGAGAGATTTGTTGTCTATTTTGGATCTATGATTGATTGCGCAAAAATAATATGAGAAGACGGAGGTTGGTCTGAACTACCGTTATCTTTTTGTCTCTTTCTTTCTTTCTGATTCTGTGAATCCAATGGTGAATGTGTGTGACATGAATCTATGATGCGATGCTTATTGCTTATGAATAATGTTATCTTTTTAGATCTGTTTGCACAATAGCCTGGTTATTTATGTTATGAATGAATGATGCGATGAATATCCATGTTGATGATGAAGTAGCTAGTCAAATCCGATAGATAAGTTGATGAATTATCGATTCCCGTAGTCCTCTTCTATTCTACGAAAACTTGGTTATGTTAGCCCTCACTCGAAAATCTCAAGTGAGACTTCATCCGCTTCACGGGTTTTGTCGGACAGGGTAAAACTTGTCTGGGCCCGTGCTCAGGGAGATTGCGGTGAGTTGAGTGTCAACAGAGTGGGAACCCTCGTCGACTGGGTTTTGTTGGTTGGGTTTGCACCAAAAAATGGTTCTGTTGTCGGGACCTTGTTGCGACTGAAAGGAGGATATATGACATCCGACACAATTGGAAATTCAAGATTGGTTTGATCAAAAGCTACGAGAATTTGCTAAAGTAGAAAATCAAAACCCTGGACTAACGACAGACAAGTGGTTGGAGAGATATATACACGACGGTCCTCACGAATACTTTTTCTCTGAGTTTCCTATAATATTATACGAGTGGTTGGCTCGATTCACTTACAAGAAGACAAATTTCTAGGGAGGAGAAACGACATCTTGGACCCTTGAGTTGATCCAAGAGCTGTAGGAAACCGACAACAAAGCATCGTAGGTTGTCGAGGTCTAGATGGATAGTATCCTAGAAGGATATATCACTGAATTCGTAGTCGACACTACCAAGTTCTATAGTGAAGCGAAAAGGGAATTTTTCAACATACCTAGAGGTAGGTTCTTGTTGTCATTTAAATTGTCAATTAAGATGCTTGTCTGTGAAAAGGGTATATTGAAGATGCACCTCGAGTAGTAGAAATCCGGTGTGCAGAGGCGGTGGATACCGTGACAAAATAGGGGGGACGAATGTAAATATAAGGGGTATATGGGTGTAAGTTTCAATGAGACTATGAGGGAAGTAAAGAAAGAAAGTTGTATTACGAGAGGAGGAGCAAGGTTTCAACAAGAGAAGAGGCAGAGGACAGGGGAAGGTCCTGCTGCGATCGAAACGCAAGACTGCAAAAGAAGACCACACAGGATGAAGTGACCCTACAATGAGAAAGAGGATGATCAGACCCAGACTACGACTGGGATAGCAGTAAGATCAAACCCTAGAAGCAGTGTACCCATTGGAGAGAGCGCAACTGGCATGAACCAAATTCAGGTGCAGCTGGTGAACCTGACACCTCAATTGCAAGACATTAAGAAGACGAAAGAAAACCACGAAGATCTTTGGTGCACTCATTGTCGCACAGATGGACGCACCAAAGATACTTGCTGTAATTTTTGAAATTTCCTATTATCAGGAGCACCTAACCCACTAAGTTGAGGCAGCGTGTCATGGTGTCACATATGTCAATTATATCGTCATCGACACGAAGAATGTAGCTACATGCAGAAGATGGTCATGAAGCCAACGAGCTTATACTGTACTTTTTGTCGCTCAATCGGGCATGAAGATAAAGATTGTCGTGCTTATGACCTACTCTAGGAAAGGACGTATGAATCATACTATGTGAAGGGTGAATATCCTCGCACGGTACAACAATCTCAACCATAGCCATAGGTGGTGCAAGCACCACCTCAATCGCAATACACACCATCGTCACAGATGCAATTTATTTCGTCGCAGCCAAAACCACAGTTTGCGCCACAGCCGCAATTTCCACCACGGATGCAGTATAATCAGATGTCGATGGCTTCATCGTAGTCGCAGTATGTTCAAGCAGCAGTCGAATCCCCCGTCGCAGTAATTGGCTCAGCCACAGTACCAGCAGCAAGGAGGATTCCAAGGAAGAGGAGGAGGCTTTAGTAGAAAAGGAGGATGGGGTCACGGACTTGTCCAATGTTACAATTGTGGGGTATTTGGAAATTACCAGAGATATTTCCCACACCTGCAGTGTTCGTGTACATATTGTACTACAATCGATCATATTGTTGAGAACTTCCCACGGCTAATCGCAAGATGGAAGGCTGTGAATATTCCTCAATTGTAGAATCAGAACCAGTTCCAGAATCAAAATCAGATACAGAACCAGAATCAGTTACAGAACCAGGCTCAAAATCAAGTTCCACTGTAGAATCAGAATGTGAGTCAACCCATGAACTCACCGATGAACCAGAATCCACCACTGAACCAAAATCCGCTAATGAACCAGAATCAAGGGTCGATGGTTGCGATAATCTCAAAAGAACCTAGAATGGAGGATGTCGATGTCACTATTATCACCCGTGAGGATACGACGACCAGAGAGGATGGGCCCCAGCTGCAGGTTCGATTGGTTGGGAAGAAGAAGGCATTGTTTGATATCGCAACTGAAAAATATACATTCTTCAAATTTCGGGATGCGATCGGTAGAAATCCTAGTAAGTCACCTATTTTTGAAATGCCCTCTGCTTTTGATTCTTCGTTGGAGGCAGGACCATCATGGCAGCATGATACCTTGCAGCACTTCTTTGAGAGTTCCTTGTCCCTGGAAAGAGATCCTAATGCTCTAGCCAAATTTGAAAAGTTGTTACAGCACCCAGGTAAGGAGCGGCAGGACTCTGCAGTGAACTCTTTACACAAGAAAAATATGCACAAAGAGATGCGCATGAACATTCAGATTGGGGACTATGGAGTAGATTTGGTCATTCTGGATTTGGGCTTATATGTAAATATCCTAACAAAGTAGACATGGAAAAATATGGGGAGACCAACATTGGGTTGGTCCCCTGTGCAGCTGCGATTAGCTAATATGCCAAAGTACAACCAATTGGCCGAGTGTCTAACCTGGTTGTATATGTTGAAGGTATGAAGACCTATGTCGATTTTGACGTAATTGAAGTTGTTGATGGTGGAGGATCCTATACTGCATCGTTGGGGATTGTATGGGCCAATGATAGTATGGCGGTGATTAACTTCAAAAAGCAAATGATGACATTTGAGAATCAAGTCATCAGAGCCATCTCTCCTATGGATCCAAACAAAGGACGGAGATATATTGAACCGGTAAAGGATGAAGTTGTCAGGGGATGGGATCACGCTTACAACATTTTTTAATATTACATCCACCCAACTATTGATGGAGAACTCAATGGGTACGGCGCTAGTTCTGTGTCTTCTAATTCTTACAATGCGTTAGAGAACTGGCAAAACCACATGCGCGAGGTATCATTCAGGAAGTGTAGTTTGATCACACAGTCAATATGCCATGTCGCGACTGAGATTTTCGAATTACCAATTTACGAAGGGATACCTAATATTTATGTGTTCTTAATAGAGTTTGAAGAGAAGGTATCAGAACCGCAGTGATTTTTGGCCCTGGAGGAAGCACTAAAGGCTACTCCAGCACGATGGTGGGGGACTCATAAAAATACAATTACTAGATGGGTGTAGTGTCAAGGGTTGATGACAGTTTGCTTTAGCCACATAGAATTATATCACACTGGGAAGTATGATGGGAGGAATGACCCTAGCGGCCATTTGATGGAATGTCAAACTTTGTGGGCATCGCGACCAAAGGACGAATGGTTCCATGCCTTTATTCACACCTTAGACGAAATGCCACAATAATGGTATATATCAGCAGAGTTGCGCAGAGAAATAACCACTTGGGAGGAGCTGATGGTTTTATTTTCTCATACATTTAGTTTCGTGGATGCCAATCCCGATGTCCACAATGCACTTTAGATCATCCGGGATGAGGTATTAAATATAGTACCAGTTGCGTATCCAAGATCCACAGACACACTGCCACATGCAATCGATGATGGAATGCTACAATGTGTTGGGTGGACTTGAGGATGATGATGAGTTACGGAATATCAATATTCAAGAAACAGAAGGAAGTAGGGATGTCGCAGCACTAGATATACCGACTGATCCCATGAATTATCCATTGAATATTAGAAAAGTTAACATTGGGACGGAGGAGAACCCAAAATTTTCAAGTGTTGGGGACTATTGGGACGAAGAGATTATGGAAAATATCACATACCTGTTGCATGAATTCCAAGATATGTTTCCAACCAAATTCTCTGAAATGAAAGGAATATTGGGTGATCTAGGAGAGATGAAGATTCCATGAAATCCTGATGCGAAACCAATAAGACAGATACCATACCGCTTGAATTTGTGATACAAGGAGAGGGTTAAAGTTGAGCTAGATAGGATGTTGGATGTTGGAATCATTGATGTTGTACAGGATTATACACCTAATAACCATAGGTCTGGGGTTACCAACATAATCAATTAACTTGCAGACAATTGACTCTAAAGTGCAGTAAAGGAAATAGGAAGATTAGAAAGACTTACTCGATTAACGAAGGTCGATCCTTGCTAGTCCTCTTCCGCTCTGCTTCACCTCCAAAGTCTTCAAGGTTGCTCCTCTTTCACCTGTCAAGAGTCAATCTTCCAGATACAAGATGATTCATATATATATAAGCAGGTTAGATAAATCATATACAGTACTGAAACATAAACATTTATCAGACCACAATACATGAAACACATATGGAAGAAGGATTCTCTTTATTATCAATAATGGAAAGAGTTCAGGTTACAACCCAACGCCTGAAACAAGGACTCCTCTGTAGCCAAAGGATTCTGAGTCCCACTGCTCCAAATAATTATGTATACAATCCACCAGCATAAATTTGCTTTCCAAGTCTCTATATATAAACACCCTCCCCAAGGCCTGTATTTATATGGAGGATATAAGGCAGTTTCGAAGGTTGAGGAGGTTGAGACAGTTAAGAGGATTAAGGTAAATGGCTTAACTAATCTCAAATCAGCACGTGTTTTTATTTTTAAATGTTAAGGGACATATTCGCGGGTATGTAGAAGGACAACCCGCGAATGATTCACGACTTGCTATAAGAGCAACCCGCGAATAGATCCATTCACGACTTGCAGCAACCGACACTCGCGAATGATGCGCGAGTTGTACATGTAGAGAGTCGCGAATACAACTTAACATATCAAATGGAAAAGTAACCAGCTAGATGGAGGAGGAATGTATTATAGTAAGCCAATCTATAGTGTTATGGGCAAACCTCAATCCATAGATGTCCTTTTGTGTGCCAACATGAGGGATGTCGACACTCGGATGGAGAGGTGCCATTCAGATGGATAACAGATGCCCCCTAATGTGTGAGGTCAGAGGGAAACGATGGCAAAAATACATTATAATCATTATCTTTGGAGAACTCAGAAACCCAATGGAACAGAGAAATTACCTGAAACAAAATACATAGTAATGTCATATACAAAGTTACATCTGAGGATGCTATGTTCAATTTACTGGAACACTAGCTCCTTTACAATATTTGAGTACATCATAGAATACGAGTATAAAACTACGTATATTACAAAAGTGGATCGAAGCCACAATATACAATAATGAGTCTTCAAAGATCTGGAAGCTGTGTATAGGAATAGAACATAATCTTGCGCAACTTATTCCATAGGTGAGGAACTAAGGTCTTCATAAAGGATCCCAAAGAACCAGTACAATCCAAGCCATGTTAATAAGGGAAGCTGAAGTCGAACATGGAAAGGATTCAACAGTTTGTCAATCAATAGATGATAATTGACAACTGAAGCAAAGGAATTCACCAATGATGAAAGTGAATCCTGAGGTACCATCGTCAAAACTCTAGGTCTTCGTCATCAGGAAATGCTGAAACGGAACCATGCTGTGATAAGGAAGGAAAAATATCCTCCAATGGATCACAACTAGGAACTGCGCAAAAGAAGGGAGACACAAATAGATAACAGATATAACAGTGATGGAATCATGCTATAAAACAGACATTGGGAGAAGTCCTTGAACAGTGAGCACACCACAGAGATGACCCAAGGTAGCGTATAACTTATAGAAAGAACAACTAGACTTATCTGTCATGTAGGAGACATGATCAAATTCCCCAGGTATAACGGACAAGAGGAGGAGTAAGAAACTCAAAGTGATAGCTGAACACAAGTGAACACTGAAACATGGATATCGGAAAGCAAAGAGTGCTATGTTCAAGGAGGACATGCTGCCATTACGGAAAACAAGAGAAAACTTCTTCCTTACCTTCCCTGTTAAATTTTAACGAGTCCAAGAAAGTAAACTCGATTCCCTCTTCATTTTTTAACAAGCTTGAAGAGATGGGAAAATAATGCTTGATTCCCCTCTTTCTTATAAAGCTTTAACGAGTCCAAGAAAGAAAACTTAGGACCATCTTCATTTTTGGCAAGCTCGAAGAAAAGAAAGAAGAATGCTTGATAAAACACTGATTCATGGATTTTACGAGCCCGAACTAGTACATGCTCGACGGTGTTTTCATAGTTTAGAGAGTCTGAAAACTCCAAAGAAGACTCCAGGGGGGGTCCTTTTTCGTACAATTTAGTCTCCTGAGGCCGAAAAAGTATAAAACAAACCAAAGAAGAACTCTCTTAACTTCCAAAGAAGAAAATGCGCACCTTTTTCGTACTTAGTCAGGAAGGTCCGAAAAAGGTTAAATTACCACCTACCCAACGCTCCTTCAAAAGCAGCATATAGCCTGAGTTTTACGAGTGTGAAGGAAGGCAAGATCACTCAGAAAGATCCATTTGAGTACGAGAAATGGGGATTACAACAATAAACTCGATGCTTTGTTCTTTAAGGTTTAACGAGCATGACAAAGACATAAAGTACACTTGGAATCTTTTTCATGTTTTGGTCCAGAGCACGAAAAAGAGAAAATTAAGCTCATACCAGGGGTTCCTTTTCCGTAAGTTTAGTCCCTCAGGTCCGGAAAAGTGATAAACCTATGCCTGAGAATACTCTTCTCAATTCAAAAGAAAAGAGAGTGATCCTTTCTCGTATTATTCCACATGGTCCGAGAAAGAGATAACCTACCACCAATGCGGATGCCCGTTCACATATTCTTAACGAGCCTGAACGAACAAGTTTACTTGGCAGTCAAGTCTATTTTGAGGAGTCAACCTTGGGCTTAAAGAAACTCATAATCTTTCCCGTGAAGTTTTAACGAGTCCAAAAAAGTCAACTCGCGGCCTCCTTACTATTTTTAACGAGCTCGAAGGAGAGCAGAAAGAATGCTCTAAATGCAAGGAGACGAGTGTCATAGACAGGCGAAACTAGTTCCAAGCACAAGGAACAGACCTATGCATAATGCAAGGAAAGTGAGAAAGATAAAGACACTCGGGGAACTTCTCCTCAAGGTAAAGGGTTGCAAGTTGCAAAGGAAAAATGATACAAGGCGAAGTGACGATGAGAACAAAGATGAGGGCTTATACAACGAGCTAAAAGCATGGAAGCCGACATCAGGCTCAAAAGCGTGAGTAGGGAACATGCAAATGCAATTACAGCTTGAACAACAAGGCAAGGCTAGTAAATAGTTGTGAACCCAACTACAAATCCTATCTCCAAGAAACAACAACATCAGAATCATATTCAGAAGAAACGATCCGATGCGGGTCACTTTGGTAGAAACACATGTGACTTTTCTATCTTCTATAAAAGGGAAAGTCAAGGCAGAATCAACCGAAGAAGACTCTATAGCACCAAGGATCGAGGGTTTATAATCAGTAAGATCGACCTCAAAAGGAGAGAAAAAATCAACAAGGGAGATAGAGTCTGCAGGAACAAACGCAACATCATGGGAGTTGAAAAATTCAAAAGAAAAATCAAACTCATCAGGATCACTGACTTGCTATTCGAAGGGAGAGTCCAAAGAGTCAACAATACCAACATAAGAAGAAAGGGCATGCTTACTAGGCAAATCAGGGTTAGACTTAGTCACAATTGAACCAACATCCAAAAGAAGGTCAGACTGTATCAAAGACTCTAGGAATACTTCATCCAAAGGAAGGAGATCATCCGAGATAGGACACATGTCTAAAATTTCAAATGGATTGATAGAGTGGAGAGAAATATCTACAGTCTGTATAGGATGACTCACCCGGTCAACTGCTGGGACCAAGTCCCGAGAAGGTAAGCATGAAAACAGAGGCTGCTTCTCAGAAGCAATTGAACACAAAGGACAAGAGGCCACATAGTTCACCTATGGCGGGGTAGTGTCCACAGAAACACTGGGAATCAATAAAGGAAAGACTTGGTCTCTAGTTGGGTCAGGAGACGGATCAGGAAAATCCAACTGATCGATAGTGACAATTTATTTGCCATGATTAAAGGATAATCACACGAAAGAATGTTGACACCACAGCTTGCATGGCATAGACATAATCACGTCCCAAGAGCATATTGAAGTCCAAGGGGTCTTCTATCACCTTGAAGTCAACTAAGATGGTCTTCCCACCCAAAGTAACAGGTGTTTGAGCAATAATTCCCAAGGCTATACAAGTTCTTCTATCAAATGCCAATAACTGACTAGCAGTCGACACAAGGCTGGGAGATCCTATGCCTCGCCAAGCACAAGCAGACAAAATACTAACTGAGGCTCCTTCATCAACAATACAGCGAGCAATCGTGTAAGGTTCAACTTTGACCTTTATCTGAAAAGGTTCATTAGAAGGAAGGCGCAGCTCAACTAGGCTATCCCAATCAAAGGAAGCAATCCGAGAGCTTGGTGGGGGTTGATCCGAAACAAGTTCAGTTCCCCCTTGTTCAGTAAGTTCTGAACTGGTAGTGAAGAAAATGTGACTAGTAGACACTTCACTCTCCAAAGGAAGAGTGGGATTGATCGACAATGGAATCGATTCAACCGCTTCATGAAAGTCACTCTTCGAAGGGAGAGTGGGATTGACCAAAGATGACATTGGTTCAATCACATCAGGATCACTCTTCGAAAGAAGAGTGGGATCAACCAAATCTAAGATTGGTTCGACCACTTGATCAACCAAAGGTTGAGTAGGTTGTTGAGAAACTATAGGTTGTTCTTGAGAAGGAAATCCTTGAGTCTTGGACCACACTCTTCGCACCTCTGCGATAGCAGGGCACTTGTGAGTAAGATGATCTCCCTCACATAGCATACAAGGGAACTTAAGTTTGCACTTCGAACGACCAGTTTTCTCAACGGTGTCAACATGACTAGCAGTGGATGACTGTTTTCTCTCAGCATGACCTGCAAAGGCTAAGAGTTTTCCCCCAGCATGAACTACAGAGGCTGGGTGACTGGGTCCAACCTCACTAAGAGAGGCTAGTTGTTGAGAGACTTCAGAAGGTTCAAAAATGGGATGACCATTAAACCAAACTCTTCGCACCTCCGCAATAGAAGGGCATTTATAAGTAAGGTGGTCTCCCTCACAAAGCTTACAAGGAAACTTGGGCTTGTGTTTTGAACAGGTAATCTTTTCAACAGTGTCAACATGACTCGCAGTGGCTGACGGATTGTCTTCAGCATGAATCACAGAGGCTGAGAGACTGCCCCCAGCATGACTTGCAGAGGCTAAGATATCGGATCCAACATGGCCTGCAGAGGTTGGATGGGCACCACCAACATGAACAACAGAGGTTGAATGGCTAGGATCAACATGCTTTTCAGCAGTTGAGTGTGTGCCCCCAGCATGAACAATAGAGGCTGGGTGGATGGATCCAACATGAACAATAGAGGTTGAATGGGTACCCTCAGTATGAACCACAGAGGCTGAGTGACTAGATCCAACATGACCTGAAAAGGTTGGAAGGATCCCACCAGCATGATCAACAGAGGCTGGATGGTGAAGATCAACTTGACTTGCAGAGGTTGAGTGCTTAGATCCAACATGGCCTGCAGAGGTTGGATAGGTGCCCCCAGCATGAACCACAGAGGCTGGGTGGTGAAGATCAACTTGACTTGTAGAGTTTGAGTGCTTAGATCCAACATGGCCTGCAGAGGTTGGATAGGTGCCCCCAGCATGAACCACAAAGGCTGGGTGGTGAAGATCAACTTGAATTGCAGAGGTTGAGTGCTTAGATCCAACATGGCCTGCAGAGGTTGGATAGGTGCCCCCAGCATGAACCATAGAGGCTGGGTGGTGAGTTTGAACTTGACTTGCAGAGGTTGAATAGGTGCCCCCTTGCTTATGTGCCTTCTTCATATTCCTCCTTCTTTTACTCCTTTTAGACTGTCAGTTACTAGTATCAGTACTTTCACCGCATGAGGTAGAAGGAGGAGGAGAATCAACTACAGGTGAAGCGGAAGCAATGTTTTGATGCCCTTGATATAAGGAGCTTACTTGAGAAGCATCAGGAGCATTCATGACAGTTGGAGTGGAAAACAACCACACCGGTAGCCCTAGGGTGAATCCAGGAAGATTCAGGGTGGCCATCAAGGGAACACCAACATTCCCCGTGAGAGGAATATTACAAGGAGTTCCCAGCATGGGGATCTCTTGGTTGGTGTCCAAAGGGGTGTTAGGCATAGTTTCAAACTAGGAGACAAATTCTGAGGTTGATAAGCAACCAAAATTACAAAGCACACACCTAAAGGCACACTAAGTATAGACAAACCACACAGCACTCACTAAAAATTCCTAAAGCCAAAAAGACAAATAGGTATAAGATATACTTTCTAGAATAAAGTTGATAGACAGTTACTTGGCATCCCTGTAGATGTTCTTAGGCACAAGCGAAGGAATCACCCACCACCCTCCCACACTTTCTACCGGGGTTACCTTCCAAGTTCGTCCAAGGTCAACCAGAAATAACCTTCCGGTGTACCTGTGTATGAACCCTAGATGTCAAGAGACTAAAGGATACCTTGTCTATACCAACAGTCTGGGGGGATAGTTGCAAGCCGGAATCCTACGCATGGGCAGGGTAGCTGAGCCCGAAAATCTGTCTAGGACAGAATCCCCAGATGCGTAAAAGTCCTGAGTTACACTTTGACAAGGATTCGGAGGGTTATCTCCTCTGTCCAAGCCTCCACACGGCCTCGTGCTTAACTCCCATTTGAGAGGAGCTTCCCAGATACAGTCAATAAAGTCAAGGATTTACCTAGTGATAGGCCAACTACATCTGAAATTTTAACACTTGTGGAGAGTTGAAACACCCTAGTCCACAAGTCTAGCCCAAGCTAGTTGGTGTATGACCCTATAAAATAAAACTTACTAATAATTTTTAAATTATATCGTTTATTTTAAGGGTTTTTTTTAGTCAGAGGGTAAATGGTATGAAACTTATGTGGTGTTTTGACTCAAAGTTGAAACAAAATGACTAAGCAAAGAGATATGAAATGCAAAAAGGAAAAACTATTCTCTTTATTTTTCAAATAGAAACTTGAAAACCACAAAAGAACAAATTTTTTTTATATTTTTCAATTCAAAAACAATAATATGCCATGCAATCTAGACTAAAAACCTAATCTATATGCATATAAAGCAAACATGTGTTTTTGTCTTTTTCTTTTATAAATGCAAAAGAAAAAACAGCCTATCCACTAATGCAAGCAAGTACTATAAGCAAAGCAAATAGACAACTACTCTACACCCCACAAACAAACCCTAGGTTTCCCCAAAGTTAGATATAAACCTCTCTTGAAAAGAAGGCTTACAAAGGTAAACAAGCCAACAACTTTGGAATGAAGAGACTGAGCAAACCTACAAACAAAGGCTGCTCAGTACCTTGTCCAATAAGGTCAATCCAAAGAAGGAGGTGGGGGGGCAAGCAGCACAAACAAGTATACGTTCTTTTTAATTTTCTTTTATAAAAGAAAAATAAAAACTACAATACACTGTACTTGAGCAAACTTGAATCAAATAAACTGTCTAAAAGCAACACACTGAAGCAAAAAGGCTGACAGAACCAAAAGACAACCAACAAAGAGAGGCTAGGAAACCTATCTTGGGTGCACACAATGACAAAATCATTGTAGACTTATAAAGGCAAATAACAACCAACCATTGTCGAAAGACAGTCTGGAAAAACAGAGCCCAAGACCCTGATAACAGATCTGGACAAAGACACCTTAGCCCATAACCCAAACAGGCCAACCACTTCAGCATGCAAACAGAAAATAATCCAAGTAAAAGAAACTCAAGGGCTTTCGAAAAAGCAAGAAGTGTGATCAACAGAGGCACTCAAACAAGCCATACAGCATTCATAAAGAAAATCAATGCACCAACAGGGATTACAGAAAGAAAGGAACCAGGAAACCTCAACTTAAAAATCCCTACTTCCAGGCAGATTCGCGATTGTATATAAGAGCAACCCGCGGATGATCCACGACTGTCCAGTACAGCAACCCGCGAATGCAAACTTGGATTCGCGACTGTTCAGAAGAGAAACTCGCGAATGGGCATAAAAATTTTCTCAAAGAACAAGAAAAATTCCAAAGACTTTCAAATACTGAGGCAAGTATGAACCAGGATGTAAGAACACATACAGACTTCAAACAAAGACTGATCAGGAGCGACAAAAACAACCTACAACAGCCTAGGGATCCCCAGTGGAGTCACCAGTTCTGTTGTACAGGATTATACACCTAATAACCATAGGTCTGGGGTTACCAACATACTCAATTAACTTGCAGACAATTGACTCTAAAGTGCAGTAAAGGAAATAGGAGGATTAGAAAGACTTACTCGATTAACGAAGGTCAATCCTTGCTAGTCCTCTTCCGCTCTGCTTCACCTCCAAAGTCTTCAAGGTTGCTCCTCTTTCACCTGTCAAGAGTCAATCTTCCAGATACAAGATGATTCATATATATATAAGCAGGTTAGATAAATCATATACAGTACTGAAACATAAACATTTATCAGACCACAATACATGAAACACATATGGAAGAAGGATTCTCTTTATTATCAATAATCGAAAGAGTTCAGGTTACAACCCAACGCCTAAAACAAGGACTCCTCTGTAGCCAAAGGATTCTAATTCCCACTGCTCCAAAGAATTCTGTATACAATCCACCAGCATAACTTTGCTTTCCAAGTCTCTATATATAAACACCCTCCCCAAGGCCTGTATTTATATGGAGGAAATAAGGCAGTTTCGAAGGTTGAGGAGGTTGAGACAGTTAAGAGGATTAAGGTAAATGGCTTAACTAATCTCAAATCAGCGCGTGTTTTTATTTTTAAATGTTAAGGGACATATTCGCAGGTATGTAGAAGGAAAACCCGCGAATGATTCGCGACTTGCTATAAGAGCAACCCGCGAATAGATCCATTTGCGACTTGCAGCAACCGACACTCGCGAATGATGCGCGAGTTGTACATGTAGAGAATCGCGAATACAACTTAACATATCAAATGGCAAAGTAACCAGCTGGATGGAGGAGGAATGTATTATAGTAAGCCAATCTATAGTGTTATGGGTAAACCTCAATCCATAGATGTCCTTTTGTGTGCCAACATGAGGGATGTCGGCACTCGGACGGAGAGGTGCCATTCAGATGGATAACAATTGAGCCAGTGGAAGAATGGGAATGGATCAGTCCTATGGTGGTCCAAGACAAGAAAATCAGTGAAGTTCGAATCTGTGTCAACCTCAAAAAATTGAATGATGCATGTATGCATGACCCATTTCCAACACCATTCACAGATGAAGTACTCGAAGGAGTAGGCGGTCAGAAGATGTACTCTTTTACAGATGGATTTTATGGTTATCACCATATAAGAATCGCAAAAGAAGATCGACATAAAATGACATTTGTCACTGAATGGGGTTGCTTCCAATACACAGTGATGTCTTTTGGGTTGAAGAATGCACCTACAATATTTCTCGGGTTGTTTTCATTGCATTCAAATATTTCATTCACAAATTACTATCAGTTTATATGGATGATTGGACAATGTATTGCCTAATTAAGGACCATCTGGAAAACCTATGATTGATGCTAGAAAGATGTCGCTAGCATCAAATCGCGTTGAACACCAAGAAATTCATTTTCTGCACACCTTTTGGAATGTTTTTGGGTCACATCGTTTGCAAGCAAGGATTATTGGTTGACCCTATGAAGACAGCGCTCATTTTGAGCTTGCCACCACCGACAAACGTGAAGATGCTTAGGGAGACCCTGGGACACACTGGGTATTATCGCAAATTCATCAAAGGATATGCGGTGATTACTGCCCCTATGGAGAAACTATTAAAGAAAGATGATGCATTCCTCTAGATTCCATAATGTCAAGGAAGTTTCGACACACTTAAGGCCAAGATGGCTTTGACGCCCATACTTGTGTTCCCAGACTGGAACAAGGAGTTCCATGTCCATTTTGATGCATCATCTGTCACGTTGGGAGTAGTGCTCGCAGCCAGGTGAAGGAGATCTTGATCACTCGATCGCTTTGGCTAGTCGAAAGTTGTCATTTGATGAGAAGAACTATATGCCCACAGAGAGAGAAGGTCTGGCGATGGTATATGCGCTACAAAAATTCAGGAATTACCTTTTAGGCAGTCATTTTAAGATGTTTACTAACCATTCTGCTTTGAAGTACCTAGTCAATAAGCCTGTGTTGGGGGGGGAGATATGTCACTACCTACTTCTCTTTTAGGAGTTTGATTTTGAAATAATTGTGAATTCGGGTTGTTTGAATGTTGACCCCGACCATCTGTCTCGGATTGAGATAGGCGAAGAACCAACAAACATAGACGAGGGACTACCAGATGTGCAATTGTTTAAAGTTGACATAGCAGATGATTATTATGACCAAATAATCCAATTCTTGGCAACAAGAGTCGTGCCGAAATATTTTTCAACAACCCAGAAGAAGTAGTTGGTAGTCAAGACGTCGAATTTTCAGTTGATTGTTGGGCAGCTATACAAACTTGGCTCATATGATATTTTGCGACATTGTGTCCTACCGCATGAACAAGGAGATATTTTAGAAGAAGCCCATGCGGCTTTCACTGGTGGACACTACGGAGAACGAGCTACTATGAGAAAGGTGCTTCACGTAGAGCTCTGGTGGCCCACCTTACACAATGATGAGACAGACTATGCGCGAAGCTGCGATGTATGTCAATGCACTGGAAAACCATTGCAACGGAATGAGATTCCACTTGTACCGCAAGTAACCTTGGAACCTTTTGATAAATTAGTTGTGGATTTTGTGGGTCCAATCAACCCACCTGGGAAGAGAACTGGTGCGCAGTACATAATCACAGCAATAGACTACTTGACGAGGTGGGCGGAGGGCGCACTCGTTGTGGATTGCAGTGTTGCGACAAGAGAAATATTTATGTTTGACAAAATCATGATGTAGTTTGGATGTCCAAGGATATTGATGAGCTACCAAGGTAGCCACTTCATCAACTGCACAGTAAGCGCGCTGACAGAAGAATTGCAAATGTAGCACAAGAAAAGTACACCATATCATCTGCAGGAAAATGGAACAGTTGAATATTTCAACAAGATATTGGATCATGCGCTTACAAAGGTATGTAATGCTCACCGCGATGACTAGGACATGAAGATTCACGTATTACTGTGGGCATATCCCACCACTTGCAAGAGAGACTGACGGGGAAAACACCATTCAAATTGGTATATGGGCAAGAAGAATTCATGCCTATGGAATAAATTGTTCCTAGTATGTGCATTGCAGTGGCAAAGGGCGTGGATGATAAAGCATTGCTAGAGGCATGTGAAACATAGTTACTACATCTTGAAGAGGATCACTTTATAGGAGGTTTCCATCAGTGCGTCAAGAAGGATCTCCAGAAGCCTTTGCATGATTTCCACATAAAGAACAAACAGTTTCAGTAAGGAGATTTGGTACTGTTGTATGACAGTAAATTCCTAAAGCATCCAAGTAAGTTACAGATGCATTGGTTAGGTCCATATCTTGTCAATTCTATTACTTCTGGAGGCGCAGTTTGGCTGTAGCAGTTAGATTGAACAATACTACCAAATCTGGTGAATGGTAGTCGACTGAAGCCTTATTGGATAGGGATGGAACCACGCAGTGCTTAACACATCGTGCAACAAAAAAAAATATGGATAGGATCATGGGAGAATAGAAGGCACACCAAGAGGAGGTGGTTGCGCAAGAGGAGTTAGTAGCATAAGTAGGAGGTCATGATGTGATAGTTGCAGGGTTGCAAGCGAACATCACATCAATCATCAATAAATACAGTTAATGTAGGTAAACGATGACACTTTTAGAAGTGACGTGTAATGATAGCAGATCCAACTGGTGTGTTGGCAGAATAGACGACGGATTTGAGTAGTTAATCCATGATTTATTCATGATGATTGAATTGATGTGATAATTATGACATGTGAGTTGAACTGGCACTATAAGCGGAAGCTTGCTAGGGTGAGAGGACACCATTGTGCGGAGTTGAACTATGTTAAGTTGCAGAAGTTAACAAGTGGATAAGAGGGATGTTGAGGAAATCTAAGCAGAGTAAGGAAGTCACTCATACCGGAAAGGGTGTAAGCTTCGTAAGTCGAGAGAAGAATTGGTATGATATGCATAAAAACCCAGACACCGTTTAGATTTCGAGTGAGTGGGATTCACCACTCAGACCAGTTGCAATTGAAGAAGAAGTTGCAAATATTTGGGCTAGCTCATCAAAGAAGAAGAAATTGCATAATCTCGTCTCCCCAGTATCACAAAAGCGACAGACCAGAACGACCACAAGGGCGTATGGAGAGGATATACCACAGACGGGGCCATCGAGCCCTAAAATTATGGATTCTCCCACTAGAGCGGGGGCATCTATTAAGGACATCCCTGAATACATCCCTCCTAGTTGGTCTGGGGCACAGGCCAGGAAACCCAAGAAGAATCAGAGACGGGCCAGATTTCTTTCCCCATTTGACAAAGTATACAATAACAGGGATTGGCATCGAGTTCCGGTAGTCTGGGCTGAGCCTAAATGCAAGGAATGACAAGCTTCTGAGAGCTGGAATGGTTTTCAATGTGGCACTTGGGATTCAGAATTTACAGCTGCAGACTGTTTCCTTGAACGTCACCACACTGTCCACCCAGATGTTGGTATCCATGGAGCAAGTGTCCAACCAGGAATTGGCTGATAGACAGAAGAGTATTAGCGACTAGTATTTGTGGTCAAAGGAGCAAGTAGATGTCATGCAAAAAGAGGTTGAAGAATTGGTGAGAGAAGTTTCAGGACTCCAAACCGCACAAGACGAAAATATAGACATTGTTGCGAAGATGGTTGAGTAACCTGTCAACCATTATCTAACGGCGAGCCAGGAGATTATGGAACGAGTCTAGGAGCAAGTTAAAGCGATCAATCAACAGTTTGCAGATTTCAGAACCAAGATCGTTGAGCTTACCAGATCCAACTAGGTGTGGCTCGAGAGCAAGCCACAAGATTTTGTTGGGGGCCTGTTGGCAGGGGTTTTGGGACAAGTCAGTTGCGCAACACCATGAGTGCCACATAAGCAAGCTCAGAAGACACCGCCCAAGTGAAATATGGTGCGTAAGGTGGAAGATGGACTATTTTGAATATTTTGTGTCACTTTTTGTACTTTTGGACCATATTTAGTGGATATTGGTCATTAATTTGTAGGTTCAGTTAAGAATTGGTTAAGGGTTTGTTGTAAGTGGACCTTCAATGTAAATGTGCAAGCCTATAAGTAGATGTCAAATTCTAAGCATTAGGGGACATCATCTTATCTTTATGACATGAGAATGGAATGGGAATTGGGAGCTTTGTTTTCTATTTTGGATCCGTGGTTGATTGCACATAAATAATATGAGAAGGTGAAAGTTGATCTGAACTACTGCTATATTTTTGTCTCTTTCTGTCTTTATGCTTCTATGAATCCAATGGTGAATGTGTGCGACATGAATCTATGATGCAATGTTTATTACTTATGAAAAATGTTAGATTTTTAGATCTATTTGTACAATAGCCTGGTTATTTCTGTTATGAATGAATGATGCAATGAATATCCCTATTGATGATGAAGTAACTAGTCAGATTCAGTAGATAAGTTTATGAATTATCGATTCCCATAGTCCTCTTCTATTCTGCGGAAACTTGGTTCCTTCAGCCCTCCCTCGAACATCTCAGGTGAGACTTCATCCGCTTCGCGAGTGTTGCCGAACATGGTAAAACTTGTCTGGGATGGTGCTCAAGGAGATCATGGTGAGTTGAGTGTCGACAGAGTGAGAACCCCTCTCGATTGGGTTTTTTTGGTTGTTTTTGTGCCAACACCTTCCATCATGGATTATGTAATAATCAAACTTCCATGGTATCTCCCACAATAAGTGGAATACATCGATATGGATGGCACCATACAAAATTGCATCTCTTTTATCACTAATGTAAAACAAAACCTTGGATTGCTCAATCACAATTCCCTCATAACCTTTCTGAAACCAAAACATATTTTAAGGTTAGGGATGCTTCTATCATGCCAAACCGTAATTTCTAACCATCTCTATTGTCACCATATTTTTTGTACTGCTAGCATAAATCAATCTTGCAACACTTATCTCCATACTTGAAATAGCCTCATTAATAATACTATGTGTGCCATCTCATATTAATCTCACCAACACCTACATTAGGTTTATAATCCATGACCATAAAATCTAGGAGTTTCCCCTTATGTTTAAACTTGGACTTGTACACCTCAATCCACTGAATCTCCTCAAGTGTCAATGTTCCCTTGAGCCAATGTTATAGTTAAGGAATGTTAGAGATTATTCACAAATTAATGGTCCTCTAGCACACAAACAAAATTATAGGCCCTTCAACTTCATGCTTCCACCTTTTAGTCCGATAATATATCATCATCTATGAAAACTCATCCCAAGTAAACTACTCACTCCCCTGAAGGAATCAATATTCATGTATCAAAATAGTAGAGATTTCTCTTTGCCACCACCTTTGAATTTCTAGGAAGACATCAAAGCTAAGGCTTCCCATAGGAAATTTAAAGTGCATATCAAATCTCAGGCTTCCCATAGTTTTATATTTAGGGTTAGGCATATTTTTATATTTAGGGTCATGAAGAGTTTTGGTTTTGCAAAATAATTCATACAATGGATAAAAACATGCATTGCAAGCCCATGGATTGATCCCCTTGTGAATGGAATACCATCCTTTTTATTTCAAGATACTAGAGGATTTCATCAAGGATGTCCTATCTCCCCCTTTTTGTACATCATAGTGGCAAAGGTTCTGAGTAGGGTCCTAAATAATCAAATATTGGATGGTACTCTCCTCGGAGTTAGAATAGCAAGAGGAGTGAAGGTTGAAACCATGCCTAGTTTATGGATGACACTATCCTACTGGGATGTGCTTCATAAATAATAGCAAGAAACTTTAAAATATCCTTGGACGCCTTTCTTAGCGCTTCAGGAGGAAATACCAATAAAGGTAAATGTTACATTTACTCCTGGAATTGTTCTCATATCTTAAATTCAGAAATAGCAAGAATCTTGGATATTAATATCATAGGTGATTGGTCATCCTTCAATTACTTGGGGGTCCCCATCACTACTAAAAACAGTAGCAAGGCCTCTAACTGAGAGGAAATATTGCAAAAGATGAAGCAGAAGATCCACTCATGGGGAGAAAAATAGTTGAATCTAGAAAGTAAATCACTCTAATTAAATCTATTTTGAGTTCCATGCCTTTATTTCTTTGTTTCACTCTTTTGGCACCAGCAAAGGTTTTAGTAAGCTTGGGAAAGGACATCAGAAACTTCCTGTGGAAAGGAGACAAATATGACAGAAAATAAATTTCATCTAGTCAAATGGAAAGTTCTTCATAACAAGAAAAATAAAGGGGGACTAGCTATAAGGGAACCAAGCTGATTAACATTGTGATGGAAGAAAAAAATTTATGGCGTCTAGTCTCAGGAGGTCAAGATTGGTGGAAAGAGGTATTAGGGAAAAAATACATGAGATCGAGCAGACTTCAAATCTTGGAGGTTGAACCCATTGGGCCTGGATCTAAAATATGGAAGTTATGTATAGTTGTCTCCAAGATCATCAAAGAATATTTAAATTGGATTCTTGGAAACAAGAAAATAATTAATATTTGGGAGGACAAAATTCTTCGAAACCACCCACTAGCTAAAAGAGAAGATACTACATGGGATAAAGGAATGGTTAAAAGCTAACGAGATCAAAAAATGGTATGAACTTTCTTCCTGTGAAGAGAATGGAGAATGGGAAAGCCCCGACTAACATCAAAGACAAGGATGGTCATGGATCAAGACCCTTAGGTGTCTACATGGTCACATAAGGATTTAACAAATTGCATCATGATCTCCCTCTGCCTCCTAACTCTAAATTTTGGAAGCAATTTTGGAAATCTGATTGTCCAGCAAAATTCAATGCTTCCAATTGGATTTTGGTCCACCAAAAAAATTTAACTGCTGAAAATATTAGGAAGAGAGGTATAGAAGGCCCAATCCGGTATGTTTTATACGAATATTATGAGGAAAACATGGAACATATTTTCTTACATTACTCTTTCTTTGTCCAATGTGGGAATAGATTGTGCAAAATATCGGGATAGTCATATCCCTACCTAGTCACTTACTAGGCTTCTTCAATAGATTGGACTCTAAATATCATGGCAATATTAAAGGAAGAAATATATAATAAATAGTTGAAATGCTCTTCTGAAATTCCTCAACTAGAAACTCTGGCTTGCAAGGAACAAAGAAATATTTGAAGGCATTCAAACTAATATGAATAGAGTTTCCAACAAGGCCATTGCTTAGATGAATGAATAACTCTAGGCACAGGGATGGCATATAAAATTTTCTGAACCTCTATCTCTCATAGAGTACAATTGGGTCTCTCAATTTTGCGGGAATATCTCCCTTCATTCCAAAACTCACAGAACTCTGGAATGGGATCTTAAGCTTTCTATGGATTCCTTTCCTTCATTGATGGAAAAATAAAATCAAATGCCATTTTTCTTTGATGGTGCTTCAAAAGGAAAGCCGGGGGTGGCAGGTGTGGGAGGGGTCCTTTTTTACCCAAGCGGAAACAAAATCCTTTCTTCCTCATGGGGTTTGGGGAAGAGGATGAACAATGAGGAAGAATGGGACGCTTTAATGCAAGGAATAGAGACCCTAAAGGAACTGAAAATATATTCATGTCAAATTTATTGGGACTCATGGATTGTCATACACTGAATGAGGAAAATGCATGTTAGCAAAGAGGCAAGAATTAGAAGGGTGCAGAAGAGAATCTTAGCTAATATCATTTGCCTCTCAAATATCCAATTTTATCATATCAATCAGCATAACAATGGTGAAGTTGATCGATTAGCCAATATAGGATGTAGGTTTCCTAAGGTAGAGATAATGATCAATAACTCCCGCAAAAGAACCCAATGGACCCCTTGTTTCCTAAGATAAGCCTCTTATATGTATAAAGAACCATAAGGATTCTACCTCCCTAGAAAATGTTCAAAGGATGCATAAGGTGACGGATTGGCATGTGTCAGTTTGCTGGAAGATCGCCTGCATTAATGGTTCTCATGCTTTGATCCTCACCATAATGAACTTGGTTTGGGGCCATTGAAGAACATAAATGTGACCCTCATCATAATACCTTGCACAAACCTGTCTACTGCCAAAGTTTCATGAAGTCGAGAAGAGATTATATGAATCATACTCCTGGTGGCGAAAATATTGACTCAACCTCCCTCCTTCTCAGACTCAAAGATATCCTATTCCTACGCAAGTTGGGTGACATGAAGAGAAGCTAGAGAAAAACTATCTCCAGGGATCTGAAATTCGATTCCTTCTAGGATGTAAAAGATGACATGGTCGAATTCAATAAAATCCTTCTTAGTGAGAAGGAGGTAGCTAAAGAGATCATTGAGGGGTAGTATTACACAGAGAAGGAAATTTAGTGTTTTAACACAAGGTTGGAGGAGATGGAAATGAACACTCACATTCTAACAAGGGAAGTGGAGGATGTAAGGAGAAGGATGGAGAGGATGGAACAAACTCAGTGGAAAAAATTTATCAAAATGCACCACTTGTTAATGGGCATGTAGAGCTACATGCAGGAAAGTTGTCGAGAAAATTACGAAAAAGCTAAGAAATTATTCTCCCAACTCAAAAGTGAAATGGACACCATGTAGGAATATTTGAACATATTGTTGAAAAATGACAATGACACATCAAGGAACATGAGCCAACAAGAACATGCCTCTCCCATGGAAGGTCTTTCCTCGGCGATACAGGATGTAGAAGTTTCCCCAGAAGTAGCGGCTCTCCTGGAACTCCCACAGGAATGATGTGTTGGTCCTATCTCTTTTTTTATAGTTAAATTTTTTTTCCTTTATATTTTTAATCAATATGTAATAATCTACCCTACTAAAGGTAGAAGGATAGGTTGCACAAAACTCAACAATATTAATTTTGAAGTAACCTTTTTATGTGATGGGCATACAGAGAACAGTATGCTCTTTGAATGTGTACTGATGAAGCTCAGATCCCTATGATATATGGCCCCCTTTCATTAATATAAATTTTCTTGGATTTAAAAAAAAAAACTTCTCCCACCATATTATGGACACAACAAATGTCTGTCATAAAATGACGGCAATAATAACGAAAACCTTATTTTATGAGTTAGGGGACATTTTTTCTTCAAGAAGCTAAGATCCAAAGTTTTAAGCTTAAAAATTCCTAAATTATATGTAATGTACCCAACCCTTATTGTTAGAATAATCAAAACCCATTCCCATACTTAGGATATATTATTTAATCAATTTTGGTTAAATTTGTAGGTCTGACACTAACTAGTTGGCATCCACTTGCACCACTTGGTCAAAACTTGCATAAAATGCCTCCAATTTCAACTTTTAAATATTCTTGATAAGATTCTAATAACCAATCAAACTACCTAGTTTAGTAGGTGTTCCTTCCTACCTTATCCAGAATTAGACTGCTTTTCAGCATCTTTTAAGGCAAAAGGTGAAAGCTAGTCATAAGGCAACTGCCTTGTTTTTTGCACAACTCATTCTCCATATTTTTCTCTTATGAAATTATGATTATATCCACTTTCCATCACTTATCATCTGATACACTTCATTCATCCCATTCGCAACCTTCTTGACAAATTAGGAAAGTGTTTTATGCACCTAAGGGGGGTTTTCACTTTTTAGTAACCTTTCTTTTGTGTTGATTCAACTTGTCTCCTTAGGCATTTAAATATATAATTAATTATATATTTGTACAGCCTATGAATTCATGAGGTTGACTGATATAAAATTATTCAATAGAATTTTGTGTTACGCACCATATATAGTCTCCAATTTAAAATTTGTGAGTTCAATTGATCTAAGATTGGGCTTAATTCCAACATGGTATCAAGGACTTGGTATCTCAATTTTTATCCTATTCTATTCCCTTCGAAGGATCGACATCACTCCTGGGGAGTGCATTCTATCTGTTCAAGGGCGCATTTGCTGAAGAAATGGATCAATCTCACCATATCATCTTGACCCCATTCAACTACTTCGAATGGAAAGCATAAATGGAGATTCTTATGAGGATTAAAGGCCTCTACATAGTGACCATGGAAACTAAGGTTGATCCCGATGTAGCAGTAGAGAATATCAATTGGCACAATAGGAGGGATGAGGCTTATGGTCTCTTATGTATCAGTATTTCCAGAGACCTTCTTTTCCATCTTGATGGATTGGCATCACCAAATGAAGCATGGGAGAATATTCAAACTTTATTTGGAAAGACATATGAAATGAGGGGACATCAATTGGAAAATGAGTTGATCTCACTGAGTCCAAGAAATTTCAATCCCTTACAAGTCTACTACTCCAAGTTCAAATCCCTTGGTTTGCAGTTGAAACATTGTGGTATCGAAAAGAAAGATGAACAAGTAGTTTTGGACATACTTTCAAAGATTTTCCTTGACTACTCAGTTTTTGTATCAACCTTCCATGCCACAAAGTTGACATCTCGAACCTGGAAGATGCCTTCACTGGTATATTTCATGGAATCGTTGACCTAGGAGCAATATAAGTTGTTCATGATGGGCACTATCAAACCTTCCAAATATCAAGATTTGGTTGTTGGAGATTCAAATATGGATTCCAAAGGCAAGAAGAAGGCTAAGAAGCCTCCTAATCAAAAGGAAGACAAGTCCAAGTCTCATGAGAAGTCCTCAAAATCCAAGAAGAAGAATTCCTAGAAGAAGAAAGGTAAAGGTGAAATGAGCAAGTGTGCATACTATGGTAAGGCCTTTAATCCTGAGAGCTCTTCCAAGAAGAACCAAATCGATATGTTGACTCAAATTCTTGAAAAGCACAACATCTCTCTTCCTAAATGTGCAAAGAAGAAGGAAGGAGGATCAAGTTCTGAATAAAAGGAGAGAGTTCATGTCCTAGTTGCAATAATTGTAATATCCTCTTCCTTTATCATTGATTCTGGAGCTTCAAGGCACATGGTTTCATCAACGGAGGCCTTCTCCTCTCTTGATGATTCGAATAGTCCAAATATTTTATTGGGAGATAACTTTCAAATTGGAATTAAGGGAAAGGGTAGAATATATCTTGACCATGGTTACTTCAATAATGTTTCGTATGTCCCAGGTATTGTTGTTAATCTCCTGTCAGACTATCAGATGACCCACACTAGGTCTCTTAAGAAGGTTCACTCCCAGTTCGAAAGTGTACAAGTTATCACACTTCATGCCCTTCTCAAACCCATATGCTCTCCTCACTCATCCTAATGAAGTTAGAAGTATTTGGCATGAGAGGTTTGGAAATATAAATTATAAATACCTTTCATATTTGTGTGACAAATACATGGTCATAGGGTTTTCCAAATTGATTTTTTTCAAAGGAGCCTATCAGGGATGCATTCTACGAAAACACCCTGAGCATAAGTATGGCAGAGTCAGTCATGAGAAAACATCTACGCCACTTGAACTTATTCACATTGACATTGTTGGACATTTTCCTCATATGTCCATGATTCAAGCCAAGAATTTCCTAGCCTTCACAGATGACTATTCCAAATATTGTTGGGTTTACTTCCTCAAGCACAAGTAAGAATTTTGGACCTCTTCAAGGGTTTTAAAGCCCTAGTTGAGAACCAGTCTGGAAGAAAGATCAAGGTCCTAATATTTGATAATGGTGGTGAGTATGTCAAGTCTGAGTTTATTAATTATTGTGAATATGCAAGCATCCATATGCAGCACTCTATTCCCTACACACCTCAGCAGAATTGTGTTGTTGAGAGGAAGAATAGACCTCTCATGCAGATGACCATTTGCAAGATGGAGTATAATAATTTGCCACCAAATTTTTGGGATGAAGCTATAAATTTTGCATCATATATACAGAATATGGTTCCTCACAAGAATCTTGATGGAATCACTCCTTTCGAATCTTGGAGTGGACACAAACTTGATATGTCTCATTTCAATATTTTTTCTCTAAAGCTTGGGCTAGAATACCACTAGAAAAGAGGAAGGATTTGGAACCCCAAAGTAAAGAGTGCTTATTTGTTGGATATTCTAAATATTCCAAAGGGTATAATATGATCAAGATGAGAACTCAAAGAGCCTTTATTGAAAGAATTGTTTAGTTTGAAGAAGAGCCTATGCCAGCAGCAGAAATGGGAGAGTCCTCTTCACCACCACCACCTCTAACCATAAGTGAATAGACTAATAAGGTTTCTGATTCTGATATGTCTGATAATTATGATTTAATTGCATATCCTAACACTCCTACAATACCAAATTGGGCATCAAATACTATTCATGCAGCTGGGTAACTAGCTGGAAATCCTAGTGATCCTAGAAGAACTAGATCTCAATTTGAGAGTGCCATTTCTGTCAAGGACCCCTTCTTTGCTAAGAATTGTTATCTAATGGTTGAATAATATCCACAAAAATATGAAGAATTATAAGAATATAGAACATGGAAAACATCCATGAAACAGGAATACCATTCGCTCCAGAATAATGAAACATGGGAACTAGTCAATCTTGATCCACTAGGGAGAAAGTTAGTCAAGTGAAAATAGGTATTGAAGAAAAAGTTTGTTTTTGATGGCTCTCCTCTGAAGTATAAGGCAAGGTTAGTGGAAAATGGCTTCTCCCAATTCCAAGGCATTGACTACAATTAAATATCCGCATTAGTGGCAAAGATAAACTCTGTAAGATTAGTTTTAGTCATTGCAGCTTCCAAGCAATGGGAGGTACATCACATGGATGTGAAGAGCGCATTTCTACATGGATATCTAAAAGAAGAGACATATATGTAGCATAAAGAATTTTTTTTTCTAATCCATATTATGTGTTCATATTGAAGAAATCATTATATGGGATCAAACAGGCTCCCAGAGCTTGGTATGCCAAGATTGATGGCTTTCTCCTAACACAAAACTTTAGTAGATGCAACTCTGATCCAAATTTCTATTTAAATTTTATTCATGGTTCAATCATAATTATTTTTTTGTATTTTTATGACCTTTTTATCCCAGGAATTCCATGAAATAAATTGCCTCCTTGAAGGATGCATTGAACCATGCTTTCTTCATGACAAATTTGGGACTGTTGAGCCAATTTTCGGGGCTTGAAATTTCTCAATCAGATATTGGAATCAAATTACATCAGTCCAAATATTCTTCATACCTTCTAAACAATTTCAACATGATTGATTGCAAAAAAATCAAGACTCAATTCTTTTCAGGAGTTAAGCTTGAAGAAGTGAATTCAAATCTATTGGTAAACAACACACTGTATAGGCAACTGATTGGTTGTCTTCTTTATTTGACTCATACTCAACCTGATATATCTTATGAAATGAGTGTGGCATATAGACACATGAATCATAATTACGAAATCCATTGGAGGGCAGTAAAAATAATCTTACACTTTGTACAAGCAACAAAGACACATGGGATTCACTGTGTTGCAAAAACTAACCTAGAGTTAGTTGGTTTTACTGATTCTAATTGGGCATGTGATAACACTGATAGAAAATAAACTTATGGATATGTTTTTATGCTTGAATATGGGCCAATTAAATGTTAAAGTAAAAATTAAATTTCCATTTCACTTTCATCTACACAAGCAGAATACAGAGGAGTTGTGCATGCAACTACTCAATGTTTGTGGTTGTAGGGTATACTTGGAGAGTTTGGGATTGAATATGAAACTTCTACAGCCATCTATTGTGGAAAAAAAAGTACTATTTGAATCTCAACCAATCCATTATATACGTAGCGAACTCAACACATAGAGATCCATATGCACTACATCAGAGGACTTGTGCATGATGGGATCATTGCTCTGCACTACAACACATCATCTGAGCAACTTGCAGACATCTTCACCAAGGTGTTTTCTAAGAATTCATTCAGCAATATCAAATCATTGTTGAGGATATCATATCATATTTTGAAGACTAATTGAAGACAATATTTCACAAAATTTCGTTCATGTCCATGTTTAGGGGGAGATTTTCCCCTTTTTGGTTTTGCCTCTTTCCTTGTTTTATATGGACAAGCAGTATGTAAAGGGTGACTAAGCCTTGTTTCTAGGCCTTATATCTCTGATATATTTCTGATATTTCACATAAGTCAGGCTTAATAGGGGGTGTTATAATAATCAAAACCCATTCTCATAATTAGGATATATTATTTAATCATTCTTGGTTAAATTCCTAGGTCCTACACTAGCTAGTTGGCATCCATTTGCACCAATTGGTCAAAACTTGCCTAAAATACCTCCAGGAGTGGCTTTGAAAGATTATGATGATATTTTGACAACCCGTCAGACTTCCCAGCTTAAGTGTGGATTCCTACCTTATCCATAATTAGACTGTGTTTCAGCAACTTTCAAAGCAAAAGGTGAAAATTGGTCATAAGGAAACTGCCTTGTTTTTTGAACAACTCATCATCCATATGTTTATCTTCTGAAAGAATTAGTATATCCATTTTACATCACTTATTAGCTGATACACTTAATTCATCCCATTCATGACCTTCTTGTAAGAAAGTGTTTTATGCACCTAGGGAGATCTTGACTTTTTAGTAAGCCTGCTTTTGTGTTGATTCAACTTGTCTCCTTAGGAATTCAAATATAAGATGTAATTACATATTTGGAAAGCCCATGAGTTCATGAGGTTGGATGATATAAAATTATTCAATATAATTTTATGTTACACGCCATATACAATCTCCAATTTGAGTGAATTTATGCATGTTTTACAAGCGATTTTGTGAGTTCAATTGATCTAGGCTTGGAATTAATTTCCACACTTTTGACAAGGAAAAAGGTTATAAACATTGGCTTAGTAACAATTAAATATGGTTAGGAAAACTAACCATTAAATGATTAATTAAAGTTCTAACTTTAATTAACATTACTAAGGTTGCATACTTAATTAAATAATTTGTCGCCCTTAGGTAAATAATCTCAAGACTTAATCAACTCTATCAACATTAAATTTAAGTTCATATACGCATTCAGTGCATGAATAATGAATCTATTATCATAGTGTGATTAATGTCCTACATTAAATTCTTATACTTTTTAACTATTATTGAAAACATCGTTTAAAATTTTCAAGTATTGTGTCATTAATTGTTTGCAGATTTAATTAGTTTGTGCCGTTGTTCAGTGTGTGATTTAAGTGAATACAAACACTAAGGAACACACACATCAAGAAACATATGTTGTTTCTAACCTAATCCACACCACATCCAAAGCAAAACAAAAGGCATTCGCTGCAATCACAACCCAAAAAATCACCTCCCAATGGTTGTCCCCTACAACCATTTTTCACTAATATATTTTCGAGATTGCGTGGATACCTACCTCCAACCATAAATTAATATTACATTCAGATTACATTATCAAAAGTCATATCTTCAAATAGGAGCATATCCATTCAAAGAACATTTCCAATCTAACAACTGGTGCGCTCAACCTGGTATCAGGAAAAATGTTGGACCAAAATGGACATATCTTGGTCATCCGAAAATCTTTTTCGATGAAACGAAAGGCGATCCTTACTGGAAACGTTGTTCCAAAAAAAATGGAACAGGTACTGTTATAGCCTATTTTTGCTTCTTATTTTAAAGCATTTGCTTGTTTTTTGAAACATGGCTTTGTTCATTTTTTAGTTTGCATTTTAGGTTACTTTAAAGCTTTTCTTTGATTTTTATGTTTGTATTTAGGTGACTTCATAGGTTTTTCCAATTTTGTCTTTACTTAGCAAAATTTATAGTTTTCGGGGGCTTGTAGGATGTTTATATGAATTAAAGGTTCTAAAAAATATCATAAAGTTTTATTTTAAGCCATTTAACCAAAGTTAACCCTTTGCTGTGAGTTTTATTTTGAAAATTATTGAAACGGGTATTCTTGTAGCGCAAGCCCAAAAACGTTACACGCGCGCGCTACAAGAAAATCGTGCTATCTAAAAATCATTATTTTTGGCTCAAAGTTTTTGAAATTTGTGCATAGGAGAGGTCATTCACACTTGTTAATGAGTTTGATACGTGTTTTCGGCCAGAGTGATCATTGTGACAAGTGTTAACAGTTCAGGCAAGGAATCATTAGGGTAAGTTGCGGTGGTCTAGAAGTTATGATACATAGTAGTGGAACATTGATAATTATCCATGATGAGGAAAATCCAGCTTGAGTTACACATCTCCTGAAGCGCATGAAGAGCATACGAGGTCGTGGAAGAGTTTTGGCAGTTTGTAATCAAGGTTTGAAGAAGGTCGGTAATTTAGGGCTTTGAAGGGTGACAGTTTGGCACTATCGTGGCAGTCAGAGAAGGATTAAAGAATGAAATTGGACACCTAGCAAATAGGAAAACGCATTTCTAGCAGCTGAATTCACTATTCTGACAGGTAGGAGGCGAATTACTATCATATTCCATGTATTTGGGTTCACATTGACACAAGATTAATTATGGATTTTAACTAAGAATGCTAGTATATAAACCCAATTGATGCTCAATGTCGAATTTTCTTTGTCAATCTGTTAATAGAATTAATATACTTATCAGTTTAAGTGATAAAATCCAGTTCAGGGGTTTAGTTTACCAACATA
This sequence comes from Pseudotsuga menziesii, assembly GCA_001517045.1. Classification (NCBI taxonomy): domain Eukaryota; kingdom Viridiplantae; phylum Streptophyta; class Pinopsida; order Pinales; family Pinaceae; genus Pseudotsuga; species Pseudotsuga menziesii. Next base: position 152,733 of record LPNX010120248.1, read on the forward strand.
TCATTGTCTGTTAAAATTGCCAGGATCCAAATAGAGTTAGAGTTCTTTACTGGAAGAAGCAACTTTTATGTTCAGTCATCTAAAATGAAGAGGAGTAGGAAAACAAACAGAGATGGACCCTCAGATATGTCTTGGGTTCAAGCTTTCCCAGACTGTGCAAGATTGTTTTTAGAAGGAGGATGGTTAATTTTTTTTGAGAAAATTAATGGGTATCACACAAAGGTATCATATAAGTTTGCTCAGTGTTTGGATAAAGATATTGTTACTTTTGACACCTTAAAGATTGAATTTACCATAGAACTAATAGCAGAGGCCACAGGGATCCTAGATGAAGGTGAATATTGGTTCAAAAAAATACATTTTACCTTTGATGAACAAAATTACTTGCTTCCAGATGTGGTTGCAGACTGGGGTAAAGGAGTACATATCTAGAAATTCAAACCAAAATGGAGAGAGCCAATAAAAATTCTGCAAAGTTATATCACTTCTGAAGGAAGATTTGCATTTGTTTTTAAGTATCATTTCAGATTTTTGCAGCATATTAACCATGAAGAAAAAATGAATCTTCCTTTATTTTTGCTTAAAAGGCTACAAAAGATATCTAGCAGGATAAAGGAGCATCAAGAACATACTAAACAGTCTATATTTCATCATGGTCTAATAAATCTAATCATAAATATTGTGCTTCGAAAGAAAGAAAAAACATGGGATTATTTTCTATTTTGGTCTGGATTTCAAACAAAGAAGGAAGACCAAGCTCAGAAAAGACATTTGAATAAAGGTCATAATTTGGTCAAGAAACTGAAAAAGAGAGTCACAGTCGAGATCGAAGAGGATAATGTACCAGAACAATCTATGACCCAAAGAGATGAAAATGTTGAAGAGGAACAGCAGACTAATATTGAGGAAAATGAAATATCAAAGGCAGGAATGAAGGATTTGGAGCCTATGGAATAGTTTTCATGTAGAAGTAAACCAGGAAGTAAAGGAAAATGTGAAAGAACACGAACAAGTTCTTATGACAGTACAGTCAGAAGATGAGGAAAATTCATTATTTGATGAAGCTAGGGTTGACACTGAACAAGATGTACAGAAACAATCTGCAGAAGGGGTAATGTCACAAGGGATAAAAATAAAGGTAGTCCAGTTAGCTTCTATCAAACATCAAGGAAAATATTTGAGCATGTTAGGGGAAATTGGGGCAGGTTGGAGGCCTAAGACTAGACCCAAGAATAAACTCAGGTTGAATATGAAAAAATTGTTAAACCCTAAACTAGCTCAAAAGAAAATTACAGTTATTGAAGAATCTTCATCTCAAGAAGAGTTAGAAGACAATGAAGATCTGAATGTAAAGGAGATGAAGGGTAAGAAACAAATTATTTCAGAAGATAAGTTAGCTTTCACTGAAACCAAAATTTCAGAGATATTTAAGAAAGTTCGAAAGAAGGAAATCTTAGACCATCATCAAGATGATTCAAAGAAGCAGCATTCAGTTATATCAAGTCGTTGTGCAGAGAAAGGAAGGGTTTCAGAGCCATCAACCCAATGCAGTGTTGAATTCAATGAATATTCAGGAGTCCCTATGGCTATGATAGAGCAGCTGGAAGAAGATGAAGAGATTTTTAAGAAATTGAAAATCCCTTGGATGCCAGAATAAATGCATCCAATATCAAAAGGGAAGTGCATTGATTCTGAGAATGAGAATTTGCATAGGAGTATTAAATAGTAAAAATATCAAATCGAGTACCTGCATGAAACAAATGAGGGATTAGTGACTGCTAATAGAATATTGAGAGAAGATTTAGAGGAGGTAAATATCCACTATCAAGAATTAATTGCAGTTTCTAGGGATGCTTTGAAAAGGAAAAGATAGACACAAAGTCTGTATGCAGAACTGAAGCAAACCATTCAAGACCTAACATAGAAAAATCAGGAGCTTTCAAAAAGAGTTGAAGAGCTGGAAGCTGATCATCAGAAAGCAAGAAGGAAGACTCAAGCTTTAGAAGGGATAGCTATTTTGGCAGAGGCTGCTAAGGACTTGTAAAGTGCTTTAAGAATAGTGGTTATTAGTTAGTTTTTGAAAAATTTAGTTTATTTTGTATGACTATATTCTTATTGAATAATTCGGTAGTATGACCTAAAAGTAGTTTTTCAGTTATGTAACTGTCTTTGAGAAACCAAGATAAAAGTAAGGATGGAAAAAGACAGGGGGTTGGAATTTTTTTGTACAAGGGGAGGCTATCAAGCTACTATTTTATGGAGCTAAGTGTCAAAAACTCTTATGTATTTTGAATGACTAATTATGAAATATATGCAAACTATAAGTCCTGTTTAGCCTATCTATTGGTTTCATTTCTGATTGGTTTAATCACTTAGTTGATATATTCATTTCTTGTTTGAGGTTATTATTCATGGAATGATTGTTAACTGTGGATGAAATTCAGTGTTGTTATTATTGTTTCTGGTTTATATTTTATATATTATGCATCTTAGTCCTTATTTGTGCATGATTTAGTGTTTGACTTAGCCTTGTGAATTTTTTACCCTCTTGTTTACAAACTGCACAACCAAAACCCTAAAAAAACCTATTTTACTTAATTTTTTTTATGAGATTGTGTTAGCTTGTTCTTTCGTAGTCTGAGAACAATTTCTGGCACTAACATCTTTGGCGTCGTTGTCGGGGACGAAGATGAAAGCCTACTTTCCCTGGGATACTCATCATTTAATTGGTTTTTAGAGGTGGACTTAAACCAACAAATTTTAAAAAGACTACATTTCACCAAATATTTCACAGTGGCTACTAAAGGAGTTGGAAAAAGAAGTAGACCTAGTTCACCTTTACAATTGGGTGTCTTAGACCCAAAGCAGATTCCGAAAACAGCTAGGAAAATCAAAAGGTCTCAGTCATCTCTAGCCTTATGTAACCTTGGTCAACTAGACTTATCATCACATTTTTATGTTTTAAAGGAAGAGGAACAAGATTCATCCTAGTTGAAACCTACAATCCTTGTTAGTAATTTTCAGATTTTTACTGATCCTCAATCCTTCAAGAAAGCAAATAGCTTATCTCCTGGGAAAATCCCTTTATTTCGCCTCAAAGTTGGTTAGACTCTTTTTCAGCCAAGTCCTAGTCAAGTTTTTCCTTCATATAAACTAATCAACCTAAAGATGGCAGCCCAAAATCAACCATTATACATGATGGATCGGATGGTGGCAGCTAGGTATGCACCTCTAGTTTTACCTCAACCCTTAAATGCTCTCTGTTAACTTTTCATATGCTTAGCTAAGACATCATTACTTCATTTCATTTTCATAACAAAAGCATATAAACAGGATCACTAAAAGATAGAAAAGCACAACCATACAAAAGGAACACAAAGATTTATCCTGGGAAAACCCTAAAGGGAAAAACCCAGCAAAAGCTTCCTCAATATAGATGCCCCAAAAAGATAAAAGATAAAAGATAAAACCAGCAAGGAGATCAAAGCCTGATCCTCCTCCTTCTCCAGCTACTTCTCTTCTCCACTAATGCGCTACACAAGTGAGAGTGTGTGTGTCCCAAATGAGGAGCACTACACCTCTATTTATATTCATCTGTTCACTTAAGTTAACTCATCTATCATGTAGGCTCAAGTTAATAATGTAGGCTCGAGTTACACATGTAGGCTCAAGTAACCACACTAGGGTGCTAATGACCCACCTTTACAATTAGAGGGGACTGCCTCATGACTCTTATTAGTTCTTCCGATTAGAAGCATCGGGGTACAAGATAATACAAGTGGTTCTCCCAGTAGGACCATCGGGGACCACAAAAGATACATATAGAATATTCTTCGAAGTTACAATATTTCAACACTCCCCCTTAACGAGACGGGTATTCTACAACAACATCAACAACAACAATAGTATGAGAGGACATCATCAACATCATTAGGGTAACACATCTATAAATCATTGGAAGCTTTTCAACATCATATAGTCTTCATCTTCAATATTTGATGACAGCAACTCTTTAATCAACATCAGCATCTTTTGACCTTTTGATCAACAACATCTTCAAAACTTTGATCTTTCGATCAGCAACATCTTCGGCACTTAGACCTTTCGATCAGCAGCAACATCTTCAGCACTTTGACCTTTCGATCAGCAACATCTTTGGCACTTTGACCTTTCGATCAGCATCATTTTCAGCAACATCTTCAACACTTTGACCTTTCGATCAACAGCAACATCTTCAGCACTTTGACCTTTCGATCATCACCAATATCTTCATCATTTTGATCAGCAATAACTTCAACACTTTGATCTTTCGATCAGCAAAGACATCTTCAGCATTTTGAACTTTCGATCAGCAACATCATCACATTCTGATTAGTAACATCGTGATCAGCACCATCATCATACTTCAACTCTCGAACAGAATCATCATCATCATATTTTGATCTTTTGATCAGTATGTCATCATCATATTTTGATATTTTGATCAGTATGTCATCATCATCACATATTGATCATCATCATCATCACACTCTGATCTTTCAATCAGTACATCATCATCATCATACTCTTGATCGTTCGATCAGTACATCATCATCATACTCTGATATTTTGAT
>LPNX010120248.1:160530-178431 GCA_001517045.1 Pseudotsuga menziesii
GTTGTACAGGACCTTTCCTACAATTCAAGTGCACCAGTTGCATGGTTAGAACTATTTCATAAAACATATGCATAATGACAAATTCTTATGCATCATGCAACTGTTTAGCCAATACAACGTTCATCCATATCTCATGAAAACTTTCTAGATGCCTTCCATGACATCATTGAGATTGTGCACTAATCCAATATGTCAACAAATAGGTTTCATTCTAGATAAGTAACAATGGATATTTGTATAGACCCATGAGCTACTTACCCATCACATGCATGCAAACAACACATCAATTGAATATAATCAAATGCATAACAAAACAATATCATTAAATGACAACTGAATACTTATATTTTGTTTGTTTCGTGGGTAGACTCCTTCTTGATCAATCTGCTTCATTATCTTCTTCATCCATGAAATCATCATTTCTTATCCAAATGATAAGATGGATAAGAGGTTCCTCAAGAATTGAGTTCTTCCTATTCCTCATCACTTGAGGGATCTTCTTTGAATGGTGAGAGCTTGATCTTCAATTTGCTCCCATCTTCCTTCTTCTCTTCTTATGAGACGAGCTTCTTCTTCTTCCCAGATTCAACTGAAAGTAATCATTTCTTTTTGGCACACATTCCTCGCATGAATGAATCCCATGATCATGGGAGGCCATTCAAGGTGGATATCACCACTTCTAAATTCTCTACTTCTTCTTCTACCGCTTCAAGATGTTATGCATTCTGGATCTTCACATTCTTCAACTGTTTTCTCAAATCCATCTTCTGAATTATGTTCTTATCTTCAAATAGCTTGATTAAGGAATCAAACATCTTTAGGGAAGACACTTGTTGTACAAGTTTATTCGTGATCGAATCAGCAATGATCTTCTTAGCCTTGATCAAGTTCTTCTTGTGTAAGGCTTTGAGGCTCATTTCCCTCTAGAACTGGAACCTCTCTACTCATGTAGGTGTCCAATTCATTTTCTTCAGAGAGATCGAACACTTTCATGCTTGAAAGTTTTTAACTTCACCAAGCTTATCATCAAGCTGATGTGATAGATCACTTTTAAATGAGAAACTCAAATGCAAATAGCAAAAGATTAGATCTTACCGATTTGAGGTGTTCGTCATGCTTCCGGAGCTGGCTGATCTAGGGTTTGTCAGAGAAACCCTAATTTTCAAAACTTGAAATATTTAATATCTGATTGGATAGAAAGATATATCTCTTCAAATGGAGCTGTCCAATGTACTCCTTTTCTGAAAACAGTGGAGGGAAGCTCCCGGAACAGGAAGCCCTAGTTTTCCAATTTCTTCTGCAGAAATGCCTGTTACTGTCTCTGTGATATCTCCTAAATTACTGCTCCTCTGTGTCTGAAATTTCTCATTGAGGTAACCTCGAATTTCTCTAATCCAACACCACAGGTTTCATCAGAATTTTTCACCAATTGGTATTTATGATCATTTTCCCAAGGTGACCTGTTACGGGACTGTTCAGAACAGTGAAGTTGTATGGCATGCCACGTGTCACTGGTTCATATTCAGGTTCTAAAATTCGGACCACAGAAAGTAAGTCCCATTATTTTTTTGGAACATCTTCATTAATTCCATTTGGACCTCTGTAGACCACGCTACATCAATTATACCCAGGTGTCCTATTTAGGGATGAATTCTGGAAGAGGCTAGAACCCTAACTTGGAGGGATCATATCTCCTAGAATATAGCGAATATGAGGCTGAATTTTGGATACAGTGTAAATAAGGATTTTATCTTCGGCATATGCAATTTTCAACTCTTGATCCTTCGCCAATATCAGGATATAGCGAATGTACAAAAACTTAGCAGTTTTAGTATTTAGGGTTTTTTCCCATATCGGGGTCAAACTAGGGTTTGACTTTTCCAGAGTTTCACCCAACCAAATTTATTGATCTAGGTCTCTAAACTTAGATTTTGATGAGGAGAAAAATCCTATGCTGGGCTCACTCAAAAATTCCTCTTCTGTAGAAATCCCTAATTTTCCGCACCAAAACTGAAAATGCTCGGAACCGAATTCCGCTTCGACAGAAAGATGCGCCCTTCAATGGAGAGTCAGTCTAGCCTTCTTTTGCTGATCAATTGTGGATAGAGAACCAAAAAATAAGACGCCATAGATTCTATAGCTGTACAATGTCTTCTTTCAGGGTGGCTCTGATACCATGTTAACTTTTCATATGCTTAGCTAAGACATCAGTACTTCATTTCATTTTCATAACAAAAGCATATAAACAGGATCACTGAAAGATAGACAAGCACAACCATACAAAAGGAACACAAATATTTATCCTGGAAAAACCCTAAAGGGAAAAACCCAGCAAAATCTTCCTCAATATAGATGCCCCAAAAAGATAAAAGATAAAAGATAAAACCAGCAAGGAGATCAAAGACTGATCCTCCTCCTTCTCCAGCTACTTCTCTTCTCCACTAATGCGCTACACAAGTGAGAGTGTGTGTGTCCCAAATGAGGAGCACTACACCTCTATTTATATTCATCCGTTCACTTAAGTTAACTCATCTGTCATGTAGGCTCAAGTTAATCATGTAGGCTCGAGTTACACATGTAGGCTCAAGTAACCACACTGGGTGCTAATGACCCACCTTTACAATTAGAGGGGACTACCTCATGACTCTTATTAGTTCTTCCGATTAGAAGCATCGGGGTACAAGATAATACAAGTGGTTCTCCCGGTAGGACCATCGGGGACCACAAAAGATACATATAGAATATTCTTCGAAATTACAATATTTCAACACTCTCCCTGGTGGAGATTACCAAAAATACTTACCTAGTTTTAATGGACAAGGTGAGACCACAGCTGAGGAGAATTGGGATGCATTTCTCAGCTATGCAGATAATCAGAATATCGAGGAAAAAGATGTGTGGATGAGGATGTTCATACAGAGTCTAGATGGAGAGGTCAGAAGATGGTTCAGAGAGTTGCCAGCAAACTCTATTACTATAATAGAAGAGATTCAGGATCTTTTCATGAGACAATGGGATGATACTAAGGATCACACATATTACATTACAGAGTTTGGAGCTCTAAGAAGGAAGGAAGATGAAACTATAGCTGATTTCTCTAAGAGGTTCAATAAAATGTATGGCAGAATCCCTGCAGAGATAAACCTTCTGAAACTTCTGCAAAACTCACTTATGCTAATGCTTTTGATCATGATTTTTCCCTACTCTTGAGAGAAAAAAGACATGTTACTTTACTTAACATGCAAGAGTCAGCATTAGAAGTGGAGTCTAATATATTTGCTTCTAATAGACTGAAGGAAAACTCATCTCAACAAGTTTATGACAGAAAGGGTATGAAAGAGGTAGCTCCAGTGGTTTCAACATCTCAATATGCAGAAGGTAAAATTGATGAGATGGAAAAACTAGTGAAAATCCTAACAGCAAAACTAAATAAATTCGAATTAGAGAAAAATTCAAATAAACATGTTCAAGAGGGAGATAGAAACCCTAATAATTTAAATCAATTCAGAAGACAATTTGCACCTCATTTCATTCCCAGAGAGAGAGGAAATGATGATATACAACGAGAAAGGAGAGAAGCTGAGGATCAAAAGGTGCCACCCCCACTTCAGAATAATGTTACTGATGAAGGAGAAATAGAAGAAGAGTTTTTTAAGGATCTAGATCAAGATATGAATTATTTTGGAGAACAGTTGACTGAAGGTTTTGTGACTGAGGAGGATTTTTTTAACTCGGAATATTATGATGCAGATGTTTTTGAAACAGAAAATGATTTAAATATTGAGGTAATTGCTGATATATATCAGACTGATCCAAAGAAAACTCTAAATTTAAGATCAGGGCCAAAACATGTGGTTCAAAATCCTAGAAAGAAGATAATTCTGCCTCCTAAACAGCAGTCTAATCCAGTATTAGAAAAGAAACAGAATCAGGATAAACAAAAGAAGGTTATTGAAGTTGAGGAAGTGAATAAAAGTATGCAGAATTTTACTCTTAAAACTGAATTGTGCAAAATTAAAATCCCCATGCCTTTCGCTGAGTTGATAAAGAATCCTTCTTACAAAAAATTAGTCTTGAAAATGATTGGTTCAGTAAACAGTCAAGTTCCCTCTGACACAGTAAATTTACAAGAGGAAAATCCTAAATTTTTTATTGGATCAGCTTTGGCAGAAAAAACTGAAAATGATGCAAGTGCATCTCCTCCTTTTTACATCACATTAACCATTCATGAGCAAATGATACATAATTGCCTTTTGGATTCAGGAGCATCTCATAATCTAATGCCAAAAGCAGTCATGGAGGCTTTAGGGTTAAGCATAACAAAACCTTATCATGACTTGTATGCTTTTGATTCTCGAGCTGTAAAATGTTTAGGAGTGATAAAGGATATGGTAGTTAGTTTAGCTCAGCTACCAATGAAAAGTGTGATTATAGATGTAGTAGTGGCGGATATCACACCTAAGTTTGGAATGCTCCTCTGTAGATATTGGGCCAAGAAGGTAGGTGGAACTCTACAGATGGACTTAACATATGCAACCATTCCTGTCTTTGGAGGTGAAAATAGAAGGTCGTATAGAGAGTTACAATTTACTTATATTGTGACTGATGACAAGAATCCTACAAATCATCTATTGTATGTTGTTGAAAAGGATTTGGGTACTTGTATGTTGCAATTTAGTGATGATAATGATGCTACTGGTTTATTACAGGTTGAAAAAGAAAAATCAGTCAAATGCACTAGGGAACAAGAGGATGAACTTTGGCAAATGTATTTTGATGGATCATCATCTAAAGAAGGTGTTGGAGCAGGAGTTGTTCTAATATCTCCTGGTGGTGATGTGGTAAGGTTAATGTATAATTTGGAATTTATTACCACTAATAATACAGCAGAGTATGAGGCTCTGTTGTTAGGTTTGATAGCTGCAAAATATTTAGGTATTCAACAAATCTCTGTGTATGGCGACTCCGAGTTGGTTGTTCAACAAGTAAGGAATAACTATCAAGTAAAGCAAGATTTGCTGAAAGTGTACAGGAATGAAGTATGGGATATGATAGACAATTTCTTTGTGGCTTTTAATATCACTTATATTCCTAGAGATCATAACCAAACTGTTGATTCTCTTTCCCTAGCAGCCACACTTTTCAGGATTCATAAAACAACACAGCTGAAGTATCCTATTGAAGTTAGGTACATACCTTCTGTGCCTGATAATATAAAGCAATGGAGAGTTTTTTAATATGATTTGGAGATAAAAAAAGGTTTTTAGAGCTGACAGGTGATTTTTCTAATTCCTTAATTGACCAAGAACGGGATGATGAAATTGAATATTTTGAGGGTGTTGCAGAAAATGAGATTGCAGGTCACAAAATCATTGAGCTGAAAAGTAATTTTATTCGTAAGGGTCTGGTGCCTTTGGAGAGAATTGTTTTGAAGGATGGCACCCCTTTAAAACCAGTTTTGCAGTCTTCAGAAGAAAATGTAATGAATTGTAATATTGGCACCAAGGAGCATCCCATAATAGTGAAGGTATCAAAGGCACTCACAACAAAGCAAAGAAACAGGTACATCAAGTTATTAAAAGAGTATGTTGATATTTTTGCTTGGTCATATGAGGATTTGAAGACATATGATACTAGTATTATATAGCATAAAGTACCTTTGAAACCAAATGTTAAACCTTTCAGACATAAATTAAGGAGAATCAATCCTGCTTTGTTTCCCATTATAGAAAAGGAGGTAAAAAAATTGTTAGATGCTAAGATTATTGTTCCCCTTCGATATTCTTTATGGGTAGCAAATCTAGTACGTGTCAGAAAAAAGAATGGTGAAATCATATTGTGTGTTGATTTTCAAAAATTTGAATAGGTCTTCACTGAAGGATAATTACCCTTTGCCAAAGATTGAACAAATATTGCAAAAGGTGGTTGGTGCACAAAGAATTTCAATGGTAGATGGTTTTTTAGGGTATAACCAAATTGCAATGCACCTTGATGATAGAGAAAAGACAGCTTTTACTACTCCTTGGGGTACTTTTATGTACGACAAAATGCCTTTTGGATTAATGAATGTTGGAGCTATCTTTCAAAGAGCTATGGACATAGCCTTTGTGGGAGAGAGGGATAAGTTTGTAGTGATTTATTTAGATGATATTATAGTCTTCTCACAATCTGATGATGAGCACTTAAAACACTTAAAACAAACTTTCCTGAAATGCAGAAAATATGGTTTGTCTCTCAATCCCAAAAAGTCACATTTTGTTGTACAAGAAGGTAAGTTGTTGGGTCATTTAGTTTCAGCTGATGGCATAAGGATAGATCCAGAAAGGGTAAAAGCTATTCTGAAAATTAGTTTACCAATGAGCAAGAAGGATGTGCAATCTTTTATTCGAAAAATAAATTTTTTGCATTGGTTCATACCAAATTTTGCTAAAACCATTAAATAGATTATAGCCATGTTGAAGAAGGATCGGGAAGTTAAGTGGACTGCAGAAGCTAAAAATTCATTTGAAAAGATTACCACTAAAAATTCCTTTGAAGTTAAGTCCTGATTTTACAAAGGAATTTTTGACTTTTTCTTTTGCATCAGAGGATACTTTAGTTGTTGTTTTATTACAGAAGAATAAGGATGGACTTGAACATCCAATTGCATTTTTCAACAAGACCCTCAGAGACTCAGAGCTGAAGTACAGCACTTTAGAGAAGCAAGCTTACTCATTGGTAAAGGCATTAACGTTTTTCAGAATTTATGTTCTACATTCCAAAGTCATTGCTTATATTCATAATGTTGCCATTAAGGATGTTTTGACTCAACCTGATAATGAGGGGAAAGGGGGGAAATGGATTGCAAAAATAATGGAATATGATGTGGACATTAAGCCTACAAATCTAGTAAAGGGACAAGGTTTGGTTAAATTGTTAGCTGATTCAAATTGTCAAGCTTTAGGTCTACATCTCATGGCAAAACAGCCAGCACAAGAAGAATTGCAAGTAGAGCAGGAGAATGAAAGAATTATGGACCACTATGCAGAATACACATGGTATGCAGATATTGTACACTTTCTCTTGTATTTACAATGTCCAGAACATCTAGACAAGAAAGCTGATAGGTCATTAAAGTTGAAAACTACTAAATATTGTTTGATAGAACAACAGTTGTTTTGGAAAGATCCAAGGGGTATTTTGCTTAGATGTTTGGATAAACCAAAAATTGAAGAAGTAATCTCTGAATCACATGAAGGTGCTTGTGGGGGACATAAGTATTGGAAGGCAACAACTTATAAAATTTTGAGAGCCGGATACTATTAGCCTTCTTTATTCTCCGATGTATATCAGCAGGTAAGAGCATGTATCCCTTGTCAAAATTTTGTTGGCAAGCAAAAGTTGGTGTCTTTACCATTAAAGTCTATTGCAGTAAATGCCCATTTTCAGCAGTGGGGTTTGGACTTCATAGGGGAGATAAATCCTTCTTCTTTAGGGCTACATAAATGGATTTTGACAGCTACAGATTTGTTCACTAAATGGGTAGAAGCTATCCCCACAAGAAATGCAACAAACATGGTAATCATAGATTTTATTCAGGAAAATATTCTTAGCAGATTTGGATGTCTCAAGAGGTTATTGACTGATAATGCTCAAGCTTTTAAGTCCAAAGCTATGGTGGCATTTTGTGAAAAGAATGGGATTGTTTTGAAACACTCAACACCTTATTATCCTCAGGGAAATGGGTTAGCTGAGTCAACTAATAAGAGTATTATTCAGAGTATTAAGAAGTTATTGAATCAGAATAAACGATCATGGGACTCAATGTTAAAATATGCATTGTGGGCAATTGGAAATTCTCCTTTTCAATTGGTATATGGTACTGATGTAGTGTTTCCTGTTCAACTTGGTATTCCAGTGATGAAATTTATTCAAGATAGTCAAGAAGAACCCAGTGATATTCAAAGAAGAATTTATGCACTGATAGAATTACAACAGAAACATGAAAAGTAGAGGAAAAATCTCAGTTGTACAGGACAAAGATCAAAGAAAGGTTTGATAGAAAGATCAAGGAGAACACCTTTTCAAATGGAGATATGGTTTTGAGATGATATGCTAGAAAGGAGAAGAAAGAAAAGCATGGCAAGTTTGATCATCTATGGTTAGGTCCTTTCATAGTATCACAGATTCTGGAGAATAATACTTTTGTGTTACAGAGTTTGGATGGTGAGGAATTGTCTAATCCAGTTAATAGACGTTTCCTCAAACATTTTTACAACTTTTGAGGTAGATATTGGACTCTCATTGTATATACCAGTGTGAAGAATAAAATAAAAACTCTATGACCCAATGGAATTTTTGCAGAGTAGCAGGCAGTGGCAGTTACAGAACAGAAGGCACTGATCTACAGGTTCTTAAAGCCTCACAGGGAGGACTTCATCCCACAGCAGGAGCGAGATGTTATAGCATGTTTTTGCTTCTCATTTTAAAGCATTTGCTTGTTTTTTGAAACATGATTTTGTTCATTTTCAAGTTTGGATTCTAGGTTACTTTAAATTTTTTCTTTGATTTTTATGTTTGTATTTAGGTGACTTCATAGGTTTTTCCAATTTTGGCTTTACTTAGAAAAATTTATAGTTTTCACGAGCATGTAGGATGTTTATATGAATTAAAGGTTCTAAAAAATATCATAAAGTTGTATTTTAATCCATTTAACCAAAGTTAACCCTTTGCTGTGAGTTTTATTTTGAAAATTATTGAAATAGGTATTCTTGTAGCGCAAGCCCAAAAACGTTACACACGCGCGCTACAAGAAAATCGCACTATCTGAAAATCATGATTTTTGGCTCAAAGTTTTTGAAATTCGTGCATAGGAGAGGTCATTCACACTTGTTAATGATTTTGATATGTGTTTTCGGCCAGAGTGATCATTGTGACAAGTGTTAACAGTTTAGGCAATGAATCATTAGGGTAAGTCGCGGTGGTCTGGAAGTTATGATACAGAGTAGTGGAACATTGATAATTATCCATGATGAGAAAAATTTGGCTTGAGTTACGCATCTCCTGAAGCGCATGAAGAGCATACGAGGTCGTGGCAGAGTTTTGGCAGTTTGTAATCAAGGTTTGAAGAAGGTCAGTAATTTAGGGCTTTGAAGGGCGACTGTTTGGCACTATCGTGGCAGTCAGAGAAGGATTAAAGAATTAAATTGGACCCCTAGCAGACAGGAAAACGCATTTCTAGCAGCTGAATTCACTATTCTGACAGGTGGGAGGCGAATTACTATCATATTCCATGTATTTGGGTTCACATTAACACAAGATTAATTATGGATTTTAACTAAGAATGCTAGTATATAAACCCAATTTATGCTCAATGTCGAATTTTCTCTGTCAATCTGTCAATAGAATTAAGATACTTATCAGTTTAAGTGATAAAATCCAGTTCAGGGGTTTAGTTTCCCAACATATCATTGTCTGTTAAAATTGCCAGGATCCTAATAGAGTTAGAGTTCTTTACTGAAAGAAGCAATTTTTAAGTTCAGTCATCTAAAATGAATAGGAGTGGTAAAACAAACAGAGATGAACCCTCAAATATGTCTTGGGTTCAAGCTTTCCCAGACTATGCAAGATTGTTTTTAGAAGCAGGATGGTTAAGTTTTTTTGAGAAAATTAATGGGTATCACACAGAGGTATCATATAAGTTTGCTCAGTGTTTGGATAAAGATATTGTTACTTTTGACACCTTAAAGATTGAGTTAACCATAGAACTAATAGCAAAGGCCACAGGGATCCCAGATGAAGGCGAATATTGGTTCAAAAAAATACATTTTACCTTTGATGCACAAAATTACTTGCTTCCAGATGTGGTTGTAGACTGGGGTAAAGGAGTACATATCTAGAAATTCAAACCAGAATGGAGAGAGCCAATAAAAATTCTGCAAAGTTATATCACTTGTGAAGGAAGATTTGAATTTGTTTTTGAGTATCATTTCATATTTTTGCAGCGTCTTAACCATGAAGCAAAAATGAATCTTCCTTTATTTTTCCTTAAAAGTCTACAAAAGATATCTAGCAGGATAAAGGAGCATCAAGAACATACTAAACAGTCTATATTTCATCATGGTATAATAAAGCTAATCATAAATACTGTGCTTCGAAAGAAGGAAAAACCATGGAATTATTTTCTATTTTGGTCTAGATTTCAAACAGAGAAGGAAGACCAAGCTCAGAAAAGACAGTTGAATAAAGGTCATAATTTGGTCAAGAAACTGAAAAAGAGAGTCACAGTCAAGATCGAAGAGGATAATGTACCAGAAAAATCTATGACCCGAAGAAATGAAAATGTTGAAGAGGAACAACAGACTAATATTGAAGAAAATGAAATATCAAAGGCAGGAATGAAGGATTTGGAGCCTATGGAAGATAGTTTTTATGTAGAAGTAAACCAGGAAGTAAAGGAAAATGTGAAAGAATGGGAGCAAGTTCCTCTAACAATACAGTCAGAAGATGAGGAAAATTAATTGTTTGATGAAGCTAGGGTTGACGCTGAACAGGATGTACAAAAACAGTCTGAAGAAGGGGTAATGTCATGAGGGATAAAAAGAAAGGTAGTTCAGTTAGCTTCCATCAAACATCAAGGAAAATCTTTGAGCATGTTAGGGGAAATTGGGGCAGGTTGGAGGCCTAAGACTAGACCCAAGAATAAACTCAGGTTGAATATGAAAAAATTGTTAAACCCTAAACTAGCTAAAAAGAAAATTATAGTTATTGAAGACTCTTCATCTCAAGAAGAGTTAGAAGACAATGAAGATCTGAATGTAAAGGAGATGAAGGGTAAGAAACAAATTATTTCAGAGGATAAGTTAGCTTTCACTGAAACCAAAATTTCAGAGATATTTAAGGGATTTCGAAAGAAGGTAATCTTAGACCATCATCAAGATGATTCAAAGAAGCAGCATCCAGTTATATCAAGTCTTTGTGCAGAGAAAGGAAGGGTTGCAGAGCCATCAACCCAATGCAGTGTTGAAGTTAATGAATATTCAGGAGTCCCTGTGGCTATGACGGAGCAGCTGGAAGAAGATGAAGAGATTTTTAAGAAATTGAAAATCCCTTGGATGCCAGAATAAATGCATCCAGTATTAGAAGGGAAGTGCAATGATTCTGAGAATGAGAAATTGCAGAGGAGTATTAAACAGTACAAATATCAGATCGAGTACCTGCATGAAGCAAATGAGGGATTAGTGACTGTTAACAGAAGATTGAGAGAATATTTAGAGGAGGTAAATAGCCACTATCAAGAATTAATTGCAGTTTCTAGGGAGGCTTTGAAAAGGAAAAGACAAACACAAAGTCTGTATGCAGAACTGAAGCAAACCATTCAAGACCTAACACAACAAAATCAGGAGCTTTCAAAAAGAGTTGAAGAGCTGGAAGTTGATCATCAGAAAGCAAGAAGGAAGACTCAAGCTTTAGAAGGGATAGCTCTTTTGGCAGAGACTACTAAGGACTTGTAAAGTGCTTTAAGAATAGTGGTTATTAGTTAGTTTTTGAAAAATTTAGTTTATTTTGTATGACTATATTCTTATTGAATAATTCGGTAGTATGACCTAAAAGTAGTTTTTTCAATTATGTAACTGTCTTTGAGAAACCAAGATTAAAGTAAGGCTGGAAAAAGACAGGGGGTTGGAATTTTTTTGTACAAGGGGAGGCTATCAAGCTACTGTTTTATGGAGCTAAGTGTCAAAAACTCTTATGTATTTTGAATGACTGATTATGAAATATATGCAAACTATAAGCCCTGTTTAGCCTATTTGGTGGTTTCATTTCTGATTGGTTTAATCACTCAGTTGATATATTCATTTCTTGTTTGAGGTTATTATTCATGAAATGCTTGTTAACTGTGGATGAAATTTAGTGATGTGATTATTTTTTCTGGTTTATATTTTATATATTATGCATCTCAGTCCTTCTTTATGCATGATTTAGTGTTTGACTTAGGCTTGTGAAGGTTTTACCCTCTTGTTTACAAACTGCACAATCAAAACCCTAAAAAAACCTATTTTACTTAATTTTGTTTTATGAGATTATGTTGGCTTGTTCTTTTGTAGTCTGAGAACAATTTCTGGCACTAAAATGTACCAAAGCACAAAAATGAAAATATATTAGTGAACCATAACATATGGTTGTGCCCCTCCCAGTGCCGTAGAGTCGTAGTTACGATTTTTTAAGAAGCGAAAGAAGATCAAAATGAATATCATCTCATATTTGAATCCTATGGAGTCCATTATTTCTATAACCAGTTTATAACATACATTAATAAAGATATTATATAATTTAATTCAACCACCTTTGCACATAATCATCATAATAATATGTTAAAACATAAATAAAATCATATGAAAAATACTTACTTAAGATATGGGCAACTGACTACAGCAGGACAACTTTCCTCCCAACCATAGACAAGGTTGATCCTTCCTCGATTAAACAAGTTGCCCCTGAGCTAAGACAATGGATCCATATGTAGATGAGCGCTTAGTCTAGAAAATCTTGGAACTACCTCTTCCAAAAACCACAATGCTTCCCACTACTACTTTCTTGTCTTCCTCCACTGCCTATGGGATATGACCTAGCTCACCATTCTTGTTATATATATATAACAATTCTCATTCCCTGGCTTCCTGTGTGAGAACTTGGACTAGTAGAGTGATATAATGGAAGCAAAGGAAAAACAACTAAACTAACTCTAAGTCTCAATACACTCCCAATACTATCAACATTCCAAACCTATATAGATAACACAAATCACATGGTCTAAAGCTCAAGATTAAATTCAACAAGGAGAAGGCATATGAATTTATAGCACAAGGATGCCAACTCTAACCCAAATGGATCAACTCAAATTAGAGAGAGGTAAGGTTTAAGCTTCATCATGGAGACTTAACTTGAATTAGTGGAGTGGTGGCTTAGTGAAAAGATTCATTCTCCCGAATTAACACCATGAGGAGGACTTATCAAAAACTAAAGAGTGGACCCATGAAGTGCACATGGAGGCACACTAATGCATAAAGGGTGTTACAATACATCAAGGAGGGTGAAATAGGTGAGAGGGGATCTAATAGGGTCATAAATATCATGGAAGTACAAAAATAGTACGATCAATTCATCTTGTGAGAGTGGAATCTAGAAAATAGCTTACAACCCCTAAAAACTAGCAAAAATGGATCATAAATGACCAAAAACACATAAATGTGAGAGAATATTTTCCCAATGAGGAATACCTAGGAAAGAGGAGCCCACTGAGGTGTGCTAAATATGAAATATTAACTCCATAGTCCATAAATATTGAGAATAGGGTTCGTTGTACAAGGTTTGGGTGACCAACATTATTAATCTCACCAAGGTGCAAATATGAATTGGGTTGAAAAAACTTAAGCCAACAACAAGTTATAAAGTGATAGGGATGTCCCCACTCCCCTCACTTTGTGGAATCCACGGTCCCCTATACTCTTTTAGTTTCATTTTTTGATCCAAGTGTTTATTTAATCAATAGTAACAACATTCAAAGATAGAAAATATGATAGTAATAACATTAACATTAATAATATTGTCAAAGTCTAAAGTCGCATTATCAAACAATAATCATAAGTATTTAATCGCATTATTCATGGAAAGGATCATAAGTCCACAATCATATAAAATATCATAAGTCCATAATGCAAAAGAACATAAGTCAAATGAAGGATCATAAGTCTAGGGCTTAACAATTGGGGTATTACATCCCCCTCCACCTTAAACAATGCATCGTCTTCGATGCATATTACATACATGCCAAAAAAATTCAAAATAGATGAGGGTATCCTTCCCTCATTACATCCTCCATCTCCCATGTCGCATCCCCAAGATTGTAATGGGTCCATTGAACCTTTAACTATCTAATTTCTCAATTCCGAAGTAGCTTGGCCTTGTTTTCCTTGTATCAGAAAATCCCCTTTTGTTCCACCTAAATCATAAACCATTCAATCACATGATTAGTATCGTTCATACATGTATATATATCAATAATGGAAATCAAAGCACTCTAATTACCTGTATCACATTCCAATCAATTACATGGTTAGTATCGAGTATATACTTTTTCAAGAAAGACACATGAAACAAATTATGTACTCTAATACAAGTGGGTAGGGATAGCTCATACTACAACAGGTCCTATCTTATCTAAGACCTCAAAAGGTTCACATTATTTTGCAGCTAGCTTGGAGCAATTTCTCAATTTTAAGAAACTCTTCTTGGGTCTAACTCTTCTTGGTAGCTAGCTTTGAAACTGTATGGCGGTCATATTCTGATATGCATAACTTTTCTGCATGTCTTGAACTACCTTTAGATTATGCTTTATCTTAACCATCTGATCCTCCATATCCTTTAAAAATTATGGTCCATCAATGACTGTCTACCGAGGTTATCCCAACTGATGGGAGTATTGCACTTCTTTCCATACATGGCCTCGAAAGGACTCATTCAAAGATGAATGATATCCATTATTATAAGAAAATTCCACCAAGTGTAAATAGTCTTTCCACTTAGATGGTTGATCAGTCACATACATCCTTAACATATATTCAATCACTTAGTTAACTCTTTTTGTATGTCCATCTTTCTGAGGGATATATGTTGTACTCATGTTTAGACTTGTACCAAACCCATCGAACAATCCTTTCCAAAAGTTAGAAGTAAATTTCGAATCTCTTTCTGATACTATAGCATTCGGAATACCATGCAATCTAGCTACTTCTTTCATGTAAATATCTGCAATGTTAGCTTCTTTGTGAGTTGTCTTTACTGGAATGAAGTGTGTTTCCTTAATCAACTTATCTACCACAACCATGATAGCATAATTTTGCAATCTCGTCTTAGATAACTTGGTGATGAAATCTATCATTACTACATGCCATTTCCATTCTGGTATTGGCAAGGGATGCAACAATCCTGCTGGATGTCGATGCTCAACTTTAACATTTTGACATTCCATGCACCTAACTATATATTGTGCAACGTCATTCTTCATCCCTGACCAATAGTATTGTTTCCTTATTGTTGCTACTATTTTATGATAACCTGAATTTCTAGCATAAGGAACATCATGGTTTTCCTTCATAACCATCTTCCTTATATATCCAACATCAAGCACATATACTTTATCTATGTGCATGAGGATCAAATTTTCTTTAAACTTATACGTATCAAATTCCTGTGGAATTTTCGGTTATTTCAATCCTTCTTTCACTTATTGATAAAGTTCATTTGTAACACTGGCTTCAATGATCTTATCATTTAAATATGATATGCTAGTGTTGGTAGCTGCTACATTCATCACATGTATCTTCCTACTAAGCGCATCGGCTACTTTTTTTTCCTTACCTTTTATATGCTTGATGTCAAAGTTATATTCACGTAATAACTCCATCCACATACTCTATCTTGCATTCAAATTAGGTTGCTCAAACAAGTATTTTAATCCATTATGGCGAATTCTCAACTCAAATTTTTTACCCATTAGATAATGTCTTCACTTATTCAAAGCATGGATGATATCTGCAAGATCTAAGTCATGGGTGGCATGGTTCAGCTCATATTCCTTCAACTTTCTAGATTCATAACTAATCGCATGCCCATCATGCATCAATGCTCAACCACCTCCTTGCTTGCATGCATCTGTCCACACAACAAAGTTTCCTTCAGGATCTGCAATCTTTAGAACATGTGCACTAGTAATCATTTCATTAAGCCTTTGAAAACTATCTTCACACTTAAGAGTCCAATTGAACTTTATGCCCTTCTTCTTGAAAGGTGTGATGGGATGAGTTAACTTCGAGGATCCTTCAATGAACCTTCGGTAGTACCCAACTAATCCCATGAAATATCTTACTTCTTAAACATTCCTAAGTGTTGTCCATTCCATAATGGCTCTTAACTTTTTAGGATCTACCGAACACCTTCTTCAGATATGATATTTCCTAGGTAGTGGATTCTTCTTTGATAGAAAGAACACTTGCTTAATTTGTCTTACAACCGATGTTCTTTAAGAACTTTCATTACCAACCTTATATGTTGTTTATGTTCTTCTTTTGTCTTGGAATAGACAAGGATATCATCCAAGAATACAATCACAAATTTAATTAAGTATTTTCTGAAGACTCCATTCATTAAACACATGAATATTGCTAATGAATTTGTTAAACCAAAATGTACCATTGTGAACTCATAATGTCCACACCTAGTTCTAAATGTTGTCTTACTAATATCTTCATCCTTAATTCTAATTTGTTGGTATCGCAACCTCAAATCTATCTTTGAAAATACCTTGGATCCTCTCAACTGATCAAACAAGTCATCAATTCTTAGTAAGGGGTATTTTCTTTTAATCGTTGCTTTGTTTAATTGCCTATAATCTATCCAGAGCCTTAGAGTTCCATCCTTCTTCACAAATAACACAGGGGCTCTCCAAGGTGAAACGCTAAGTCTTATGTAACCTTTCTTTAGTAGCTCTGTTAGCCAGTTTTGCTACACAGTCTGAATGTTGCCATATGCCAAACTTTGAATGTTTCACTCACAAGCAAAGCCACAGCAGGATGAATCAAAGGAAGTCACAACAGTAATGAAGCAAATGTTAATGTTACAGCCACAGATGAGAACAATGTCACAGCTCTAAATGTTGTACAGAATACCCGCATATTGAAAAGGATGATTACACAGTTCACTACAACAGAGGATTTTATTATCCATTCAAATAAATGAAACAGAAGGATGAAAACGATCAAGTGTTACATCTATACAGCGATTCACATATATAAAACAGATTTTTAAATGAATAATTTAATCACACTATACAGAATGGGCAGGATCTGAAACAAAGCAGCCGGAAAGATAACGATTTTTCATCCGCAACGGCGGAAGGGTAGTGGCTTCTTCATCCGCAACGGCGAAAGGCCACAACACAAGGATCGACGACAATGGACAAACAAACATATCGGCGAGTGGAGGAGAAATGATTAAACGGCGGAAGGGTAGTGGCTTCTTCATCCGCAACGGCGGAAGCCCACAACACAAGGATCGGCGACAATGGGAAAACAAACATATCGGCAAGCGGAGGAGAAACAACTAAACGGCGGAAGGATAGTGACTTTCTCATCCGCAACGGTGGAAGATGGAAAGACTACAGACTTCGTGGCAAACAAAAACATCGAAAGTCGGAAGGACATCCCCTTCCGCAACGTCGGAGCGAAAATCGGAACGGGAGCCGCAACGTCGGAGCTTTAAAACATCGAAAGTCGGAAGGACATCCCCTTCCGCAATGTCGGAGCGAAAAGCGGAACGGGAGCCGCAAGGTCAGAGCTTTAAAACATCGAAAGTCAGAAGGACATCCCCTTCCGCAACGTCGGAGCGAAAAGAGGAACAGGAGCTGCAACGTCGGAGCTTCAAAACATCGGACGTCGAAGCGGAACGGGAGCCGCAACGACAGAGGTATAAAGGCTTTCGAGAGCCGCAACGGCGGAGGTATAAAGGCTTTCAGGAGCCGCAACGGCAGAAGCCAAAATAACAAAACTTCTGACTCGAAACCCAAAAGACAGCCGATTGAGACAGAGCTCATTGGAGCTAGTTGCCCATCCCTCTTCTGAAACGGCGAAAGTTTAATTCACATATGTGTCTGTTGCGGCACAACACTGTTATATATAGAGGAAGTCTCCATATTCAGAGCCAAACCCACGGTCCTTTGATCTGGAAACAGTGGAACTTGAAGAGTCTAGCACACTATTGATTCAATGATGACTATTCGTGGAATGCAGAGAGTCAGACAAACTGGGCATTCGAAGGACTTAAAGTTTTTGTCAGTTAGAGACTTTTGAGAATCTATGATATTCG
>LPNX010120248.1:179920-302933 GCA_001517045.1 Pseudotsuga menziesii
CACTACAGAATCTCTAAACAAATTAATTATGGTAAAGGATAAAGAGATTGAAAACTTGAAATCAGAAGTTGTCTTATTAAGGAAGAAGGTACAGGAAAGCAACATGAATCACAGTTCATCAATTCTAAATCAGATAATAGAAAGTCAGAGATCTGTAAATGATAAATCTGGACTTGGTTATAAGGCCGCAGTGATCAATGATGGTTCTAGTTCAAGTTTGAAAGAAACAGGTGCAGAAAAGAATAATGAGAAAGGAGATGATGAGAATTCAGTGGTTGAGAAATAGGAAGAAAAATCAAGACCAATTGTTCAGAAAAGAACACATGACGGGTATCAGAATAAGTTTAATGGCTATTGTTTCTTTTGTTACAATTATGGACACAAAGCTGCATTTTGCACTAAATTTTCAAGAAAAATATATGAACATAATGGGTATGAGAAGTCTAGACATGGATATGGAAAAAGATTGGATGTGACAAGTCAAAACAGAAATAGCAATACTCATAACAGATTTGATATTTTAAACCATGAAACAGAATGTTATAAGTGTCAAAATTTTGGTCATATTTCACGAAATTGCCCTACCAACTTTCAGAAAGTTAGTAAACTCATATGTACTCATCAACAAACTCAAATCTGGGAAAGGAAGACTGAAAATCTGAAGGCTGAAAATTGCAATGTAGCACTGCAAGATGAACATAAAATCAAATGGATAATAGACAGTGGATGCTCCAAACATATGACAGGAAGTAAACATTTGTTTATCAAACTAGACAAAGGAAAAGAGGGATCTGTCACATTTGGAAATGATCAGACAGCTAGAATAATTGGAAGAGGGACTGTATGTTTAAACAGTAAGAAAAACTTGGCGGAAAATGTCCTGTTGATAGAAGACATGGGATACAACTTGCTGAGTGTTAGTCAAACATGTGATAAGGGACGCTACGTGATATTTGATTCAAATGGATGTCAAATCAGAGATGTGAAAACAGATAAACTAATAGGTACATCCACAAGAAGTGCAAGCAATGTCTATATTGTAGATGAGAAAAAGAATGAATGATGTCTTAGTAATGAGAATGAAAGCTGGTTGTGGCACAAGAGACTAGGTCACATCAATTTTGATAATCTGATCAGTATGAGTAAGAATGAAGCTGTAAGAGATTTACCATCTTTAAAGAATCTCTCAGGTTCAGTGTGCAAGCAATGCCAACATGGGAAACAAACAAGAGTCAGATTTAAAACAAAAGAATACTCCACAACTAAACCGCTTGAGATAGTGCATACTGATATTTGTGGGCCCATAAGAACAAAAGGGATGAAAGCAGAAAAGTATTTCTTATTGTTTGTGGATGATTACACTAGAATGACTTGGCTTTACTTATTCAAAAAGAAATCTGAAGCTTTTGACTGCTTTCAAACGTTTAAAGAATTTGTTGAAAATGAATGTGACAAGAAAATAAAGTGCCTGAGATCTGATAATGGAGGAAAGTACGTGTCAAATGAATTTAACAAATTTTGTGATGTGAACGAGATAAAGAGACACTTCTCTGTGACTGAAACACCTCAGCAGAATGGGGTAGTAGAAAGGAAAAACAGAACAGTAGTAGAGATGGCTAGAACCATGCTCCATGAAGCAAAGTTGAGTAATGTGCTTTGGCCTCAAGCTATTCACATAGCAGTTCACATACTGAATCGATGTCTGCTAAGAAATAACCAGTCTGTCACGCCATATCAAATGTGGAAAGGAAGACCAGCCAGCGTTAAACATTTCAGGATTTTTGGCTGTAAGTGTTATATCAAACGAGTAGATCCACATTTGGGAAAATTAGACTCTAGAACTGATGATGGAGTATTAGTTGGCTATTCCTGTTCTAGAAAAGCATATAAATGTTATAATTTCAGACTAAGAAAGATCGTTGAAGCAATAGATGTAACATTTGATGAATCTGCATTATTAAAATCAAAGACTAAGCAAAAGGAGTTTGAGACTCATGATATATTTGACAAGCACATGTCAGATGATGAAGAGGATGAAATAGAAGAGGTTAAGGCTGATGGCAGTGACAGATCTACATGTGATGATGAAAAATGCTTCAGTCCTTCAAAAAATACAATTTCAACAAAATCTCCAAGTAATCGAATACAGAAAAATCACCCTAAAGAATTTATTATTTGGGATATAAACTCAGGTGTTGAGACAAGAAGTAAAAGACAACAACCCATCCTTGAAAAGCAGGTATCACTTCTCTCTCTGACTGAACCAAAAAACGTGAATGAAGTTATCAAAGATGAACATTGGGTAAATGCTATGAAGGAAGAGCTTAGTCAAATCGAAAAGAATCATCCCTGGGAACTAGTTCCTAGACCTGCAAACAAAAATGTAATAGGAGCTAAGTGGGTTTTCAGGAATAAACTGGATGATACAGGAAAAGTAACCAGAAATAAAGCAAGACTAGTCTGCAAAGGTTATGCACAGGTAGAAGGGATTGATTACAGTGAAACATTTGCCCCTGTTGCTAGAATGGAAGCAATAAAGTTGATCTTAGCATATGCCAGCTCCAAACAAATTAAAGTCTACCAAATGGATGTGAAGTCAGCTTTTATGAATGGTGATCTAGAAGAGGAAGTCTACATAGAGCAGCCAGAAGGATTTCATGTACAGGATGCATCACAGTTTGTTTACAGATTGAGGAAAGCGTTATATGGATTAAAGCAAGCACCTAGGGCATGGTACTCCAAACTAGATAACTACTTAATGCAGCAAGGATTCAAGAAAGGTCACACAGATAGTAACCTGTACATTAAAGAAGAGAATAACAGCCTTATTATTATAGAAGTTTATGTTGATGACATAATTTTTGGGAGTGACGATGATAGACTGAGCACAAAGTTTGCTGAAAGCATGCAGCAGGAATTCAAAATGTCTATGCTAAGAGAAATGAAGTTCTTTCTTGGATTACAAATCAATCAATGTGACAGAGGTATCTCTATCTCTCAAACTAAATACATTAATGAAATGTTAAAGAAATTCAAAATGGAGGACTGTAAGCCAGTTGGTACACCTATGGTCACTGGATGTAAACTCAGTAAAGATGATAACTCTGGAGATGTAGACCAGACTATGTACAGATCCATGATTGGCAGTCTACTCTATGCTACAGCAACTAGGCCAGACATTATGCATGTTGTTTGTCAGGTTGGAAAATTTCAGGCTTCACCTAAGAATGGTCACTTGTTGGCTGTAAAGGGGATTTTCAGATACTTAAAAGGAACAGCAAATCATGGTTTATGGTATCCAAAAGATAACTCTCTAGACTTATATGCATTTACTGATGCTGACTGGGCTGGATGTGTTGATGACAGGAAAAGTACCAGTGGTGCTGCCTTCTTTCTTGGAGGTTGTTTGGTAAGCTGGTCCAGTAAGAAACAATCATCTGTTTCATTATCTACAGCTGAAGCAAAGTATATAGCAGCAGCAAGATGTTGCACCCAGATTCTTTGGATGAAGCAGATGTTGAAGGATATGCACATACAAAATGATGATCCCATTCCCATTTTCTGTGATAATACAAGTGCAATAAGCATTTCAAAGAACCGAGTGATGCATTCAAAGACTAAACACATACCCATCAAATATCATTTTCTGAGAGAGCAGGTGCTGTCCAAAGTTATTAAGCTTGAATATGTTGGAACAAAAGACCAGATTGCTGATATTTTCACTAAGCCTCTTCCCAAATCTCAGTTTGAAATGCTTCGAGCTCAGTTGGGGGTTTGTCCTCTCTGAATATTTTCTCATTCACATTACAGGTTCTGATTTCCTGGTGTCAAATGGTTCCAGATTTTGGTTATTTCTGTGTTCTCTTGCTTTCTGAACATATTCAATACAGATTGGTTTCATTTTTTCAGTTGTTAGTTGTCTCACAGTGACAGGGGGAGACATATTTCACAAGGGGAGTTCTCTTTCTATCTTTGCCATGGATGTCAAAAGGGGGAGAAAGCTTTCAAAGTTTGTCATCATGTCAAAGGGGGAGTTTGTTAGCCAGTTTTGCTACACAGTCTGAATGTTGCCATATGCCAAACTTTGAATGTTTCACTCACAGGGAAAGCCACAGCAGGATGAATCAAAGGAAGTCACAACAGTAATGAAGCAAATGTTAATGTTACAGCCACAGATGAGAACAATGTCACAGCTCTAAATGTTGCACAAAATACCCGCATATTGAAAATGATGATTACACAATTCACTACAACAGAGGATTTTATTATACATTCAAATAAATGAAACAGAAGGATGAAAACGATCAAGTGTTACATCTATACAGCGATTCACATATATAAAACAGAGTTTTAAATGAATAATTTGATCACACTATACAGAATGGGCAGGATCTGAAACAAAGCGGCCGGAAAAATAGCGATTTTTCATCCGCAACAGTGGAAGGGTAGTGGCTTCTTCATCCGCAACGGCGAAAGCCCACAACACAAGGATCGGCAACAATGGACAAACAAACATATCGGCGAGCGGCGGAGAAACGACTGAACGGCGGAAGGATAGTGATTTTTCATCCGCAACGGCGGAAGGGTAGTGGCTTCTTCATCTGCAACGACGGAAGCCCACAACACAAGGATCGGCGACAATGGGCAAACAAACATATCGGCGAGCGGAGGAGAAACAACTAAACGGCGGAATGATAGTGACTTTCTCATCCGCAACGACGGAAGATGGAAAGACTACGGGCTCCGCGGCAAACAAAAACATCGAAAGTCGGAAGGACATCCCCTTCCGCAACGTCGAAGCGAAAAGCGGAACGAGAGCCGCAACGTCGAAGCTTTAAAACATTGGAAGTCGGAAGGACATCCCCTTCCGCAACGTCGGAGCAAAAAGCGGAACAGGAGCCGCAACGTCAGAGCTTTAAAACATCGGAAGTCGAAGCAGAACGGGAGCCGCAACGGCGGAGGTATAAAGGCTTTCGGGAGCCGCAACGGCGGAAGCCAAAATAACAAAACTTTCGACTCGAAACCCAAAAGACAGCCGATTGAGACAGAGCTCATCGGAGCTAGTTGCCCGTCCCTCTTCCAAAACGGCGGAAGTTTAATTCACATATGTGTCCGCTGCGGCACAACACTGTTATATACAGAGGAAGTCTCCATATTCAGAGCCGAACCCAGGGTCCTTTGATCTGGAAACAGTGGAACTTGAAGAGTCTAGCACAGTATTGATTCGATGATGACTATTCGTGGAATGCAGAGAGTCAGACAAACTGGGCATTCGAAGGACTTAAAGTTTTTGTCAATTAGAGACTTTTGAGAATCTATGATATTCGTGGAATGTGAATCGTTTTGTACATATCAGCATTCGAGACCTATTAACTGTTTCTCATTTGCAATTAGATGGAAAATGAAGAGTCCGTAACCGTTTCTGTAATGAACGGAGAGAATGGGAATCGACTAGAATATGTATATATATATATATTGTAGCAAGCAAATGAAATAGGGTGCGCTGTTCAGTAAGGTAATTTTGAATATAAGAGATTGAGCACATTGCAGAAAAGGATTGAAGAGCTGGATACGATGATAGTTGCAGAGTATGAAGAGTTTAGATGAGAAAGAAAATAAGAATGATACAGTGACAGTCTCGGTGAGTTCTGTATGTGCTTAGTCTTGATGATAAACAGAGAAAAATGTACAGAGATAGAGTTATAACATCTGTTGTGAATATCTGCAATACTGTCTAATTCGGAATCATAATGTA
This sequence comes from Pseudotsuga menziesii, assembly GCA_001517045.1. Taxonomy (NCBI): domain Eukaryota; kingdom Viridiplantae; phylum Streptophyta; class Pinopsida; order Pinales; family Pinaceae; genus Pseudotsuga; species Pseudotsuga menziesii. The sequence goes on from LPNX010120248.1 coordinate 185,676, forward strand.
AATGTTGATTTATAAAGCCTAGTCATAGATAGTGAGGGGTTGTAAGGGTTTGATTCATTCTGTAAGTCAAAGAGTTCTCTGGATGGTAGGGTGGAGCAAGGGAGAACAGAGTTCTCTGGGGTGTTGTAGCATCCCTCTGGTTGTTGCCAGAAAATAGAAACAAGTTGGTGCTTGTATAATTGGAAGTTGGAGCTTCCAGAGGTAGCAGTCTCGTCTGGGTTGAAGCTCAGGCAAAATAAAAGACTGTAAAGAGGAGTTGGAGCTTACCTTTCATTCTTAAGAAGAAGAGTTTTTACTGTTTCCTCATGAAAACATTGTGTCTTGTGTTCGTTGATGTGATTGAATGTTGACTGTTATTTAATTTGCTGTTATATGTTGAATGATTTAAACATATGTCCATAATAAATCTGAAACATCCTTTAAAAAGATGCACTTTGGTATGTAACCGATTCACCCCCCCCTCTCAGTTACTTTAATCCGTCCAACAAGCTCCTCTAACTACATCTATAATTCCTTTAACTCTGGAATACTCATTCTATAAGGTGCTTTAGATGAAGGTATTGTTCTTGGCACTAAGTCAATAGAAAAATCAATGTCCCTCTTAGGAGGCATTCTTGGTGGTTCTTGAAATATATCTGCAAAATCTTGTAGTATTGGATAAACCTGTAGTATTGGATAATCCTGTAGTTCGTGGATTTCATATAGCTAGCACCCCTTTCTGAGACATTTCTTCAATTGTGGAGCTAAGACCTGCCTCATGGATATGGGTCTAGGTATACCTTCGATTGTCACTCAGTTTCCTTCTTCATCTAAACAAGTATAAAGTTTTATTATGGCAATCTAGTATGGAATTGTGTGCATCCAACCAATCCATTCCAGTCAATACATCATATGACCCCAAAAGTATGATGTTTAATTCTTCAAAAGAGCCTCAAGAATTTCTCTCTAAGGAGGGCGCATCTTTTGGTGAAGACAAAATTCAATTCTGAGAATTTTTAATTTTGACCTAATTCTGCAGCCGCAACAGAAATTAGGGTTTCAGTTTTTTACCTACTCCCTCCACAGTTTTGGCTCGACTCTACCTCTTCTCAACTCACCTCTCTAAGGCACATTTATCTGTGGAGTCGGTTTTCCAAAACTCCAACCTTCAGTTTTGACCTAGTCTCTACTAGGGTTTCGAATCCAGATCTATAGTCAAGATGATCAACATGAAGATTGAAGATTGTCTGGAAGGAGCCTCCAACTTCATCCCATGGAATTCTAGGGTTCTTCTTCTACTAGAAAAAAATGACCTATTATAGTGTGTAAATGAAAAGGTCACGGAATCGAAAGTCGAAGAAGACAAACCTCGATGAAGGAAAAATGGTGCCAAAGCAAGAAGGATTTTGGTGGACTCAGTTAGAAACCACTTGGTTCCTCAGATCTCAGAAAAGACAACAACGAGGAAGATGTCCAAAACCTTAAAGAAGTTATTTGAACACAGTAAGATCAATGTGACTCTTGCATTGAGGAATAAACTATCGAATATGAAGATGACGAAGTCCGATAATATTGCCTCATATTTCATGAAGATCACTGAACTCCAAGACAAGCTAAAGTCCAGTGGAGACAATCTTGAAGAAAAGGATCTCGTTATGACCACCTTAAATGGATCTCGTTATGACCATTAAACTGCAGATGTTCACACCAAGCCTCTTCCTATGATGAATCTTGAATACTTTCGCAGAAGACTTGGAGTAGAAGAGAGCGTATCCCTCCTTATGAGGGAGAGATGACCGAGAGACATTTACCATACTTTTGTCCAGGTACCTCTACTTGTCCAAGTTCTCAGCCAAGTATGAGAGAAATCTCATCGACAGATAAGACAGGCAAATAATAGATGGTCGAGTTCACACAAGTGCCTCTACTCATCCAGGTGTTCAGCTAGGTAAGGGAAAATTCCCATCAACAGATGAGTCAAATAGGTAGTAGATGGTCATGTGGTTGCACAGGTACCTCTACTCGTTCAGGTTCTCAGCCAGGTATGGGAGTAACCCATCGGCAAACGAGACAAACAGGTAGTAGATGGCCGTGCACATTTACTCGTTCAGGTTCTCATACAAGTTTGGGAATACCCCATCGACAGATGAGACAAACAGGTAAGATGTTCATACATATTTGCTCATCCAAGATCTCTAGTAAGGCGTGGAAGCATTCCATCGACAGTAGAGACGGATAGGTAGCAAAAGATTCTCTTAGACATCCCCATAGAACAAATTCATAAAGACAACATTCTGTACGTTTAAAGATGATAGAGACAATATAGATGTACAAATGAAACCTAGATGATCGCGATGTTGATGAAGACCAAAGAATACCTTCCTTGTTGAGAGGGAGTGTTGGAGTTAGTTCAACTTCAGAAGCTATTATGTTATTGTATTGTACTTCCTACGAGAGATGAACTTATTGTAATCAATCATGCAAACCCTAGAAGAACAATGTAGACCTTGGTGAGAAAAGCAAGCAAAAGAAAAAACAATAAAAATTATAAAATATAAATTATGTTGCTCCCCCAAGGAAAGTCGGCCCGAGTCAAATTATTAGTGGAAAATATATATAAATAAGAGGTGCCCCTCCTCATTATTCCACACAGCAACAGCATAACGAAGTTCCTAGTTTTCTGGGAGAGAAAGTTCACATATACTACAAAAGAAGATTGTTTTAGGGTTTCTATCTTTGGAAAGCTTTTCCATATTTTCTCTTTCTTCTTCATGATACTATGATCTCAGAATTATCATCTCTAGACGAAGGTTGTTGGGTTTTCTTCTATTTAGGTTTCCAAAGATAAAAATACTCGTGTTATTGTTTTGTGTTGTCTATCTTCTAGTGATCCTATTGATAAATACAATTAAGATATACTGCTATAATCTTATGAAAATCTAACATCAAAGACACCCAATATTTGCACTTAAGGCCCAATTGCTATAAACATACCCTCAAAGAGTTAAAATCTTCACAGATGGCTCCACATGCCACCATCCTCACCATTGGATCATGAACTAACTTGCTTACACTATTTTATCCTTTGTTTAGGTCATTTGTAGAATTTTAAATGAGAATAATGAAATAACTGCAATATGCCTCGGACAATCAATAAAAATGTCATGAAATGAAGAAAAAAAAGGCATCTTTATGAATCTAAAAAGGTGGACGAAAAGCACTCTTAAAATTGGAATCCCAATTTTAGAATATTTGTAACAATATCTATCTTCTTTACCTCTTGACTGATCAAAACTTATAAAATTTAAGAAAGCTTTTCTCTATCCTATTTAAGCATAAAAATAAAAGGAAACCACTTAATTCCTCGTCATTTTTGTTAAAGTTCAATACATTAAATTTATCTAACAACCATCGTCATCATCTTCAAAATTAATTATTTAAATTAATCAAATATATATCATTACCTCCCGTATATATTTTAATAAATAAAGCATACATCTCACGAAATTTACATGTAATACACAATGTGATATACTTAAAAACAGCATGTACCTCATCCTCCTTTTGTAATGATGCTTTGGATGTGTGGGTTCCTACCAGGGTAAAAGGTAAAAGAAGAATCGCTAAATTTTCAAAAACAGAAAAATATATTACTTGAAAAGTTATGTATGAAAATCATATACCTCGTGCTCACATTGCGCACTCATCGTCAGTCAACTAGAACAAATCCTAAATGCACTAGTAGCATTTTCTCAACCCATTTTAATAGATATCCCAGAAGCTAAAGAAAATAGACTGTACCTTGCATGATCTGGTGGAAAAAATTTCGATTATCAGGCTTGTGTAGGCAATGTCCCATCATCAATTGGAACTAGCTCAGGTGATTGAGAGGAAATATTATCTTTCCTGGTCCAAGAAGTTGACATCAATGCAAATTTAATTGTATCTAGCTCTACTTTATTTCATACATCGTAGAAGTAACCCGAAGGCCAAACAATGAGCTATAACAACAGTGGACACTGTAGCAGAGGCTGTACAGACAAAAGCACCATCATTGGTAAAAATGCATATGGTCTAATTGGTCATGTGTGGAGATCTCCAGACTCAAAGTTTGCCTACAGCACTATTCTTCAGATGACATTGCACTCATAAGTTGAGCTACCCAGACATACCCCTCAACCTTTCAGAAAGGTCGATAGTCTGTTACTTAAACCATTGATACTGAGCACTCGACTTTTCAATTATAACCCCACTATAAATTGTCAGGAAGGTTTGTGAACTCTCGCAGTTTGCTTTGAAACAAACACTAGACATTGGACACTAGACAAACACTAGACACTTTACACGCATTTTTGGCCCTTCAGTATTAATAAATTCATATCCTTGGTAGTTCTCTCTTTCTAGAAGCACCAATCCCTCAGTTGTCCATGGGATGCTGTGACTTCTAACGTGAACTGGTCGACATAGAATTTGGAAATTTAACCCTGAATCCCATCGCCATAATATTGACATTTTTTAAAAGTGGCAAGCAGAGTTTAGCAGTCAAGAAAAACATGGAGTAGACGTTAAAATACAATATCTAGAGATCCAAACTTAAATAGTGAGGAATATCCCAAGTAAAGCATGGCGTGTTCAAACTGCAACACCTGAAATCATTAGTCTTACGATCTGATCTTATAAGATCTTGCAAGACAGAATGCCTAATAACCTTCTCAATACACAATCTCGAGATCGCAAATCATATTTTACATTCTTGGAACAAACTTAGAAAGCTTGATATTTCTAGGTAACCTCTCAGTACACATCTTGAGACTATATCATATATCTTTCTTAGCACTAAATCTCAACCAGAAAATTACAATATAGCTGAGAAGCCAGACAAAAAAGAGCAAATACTGTCTTAAAAACAATCTTGAACAGACTAATGCACAACTGTGGAATAAAAAAATTCAACCCAAGAATAGAAACAAGATGAAATCAAATTGGATTAAGTTCAATAGCTTGGAATAGTTTCATTTGCAGTGATACCAAGGGGACCCTCCCAGATATACTGACCTCAAGGAACAAAATATGCCACTTTTGACGGGTTTTGCAGAGTAGGCAAATCTTAGGTGCAACCAAACTGTACAGTTAATGAGAGGTATAAAGTTGACAATCACTAACTATCCTCGTCGCTTAGTCATTTTTGAGAAAAAAACAAGCAGCTACATAATAATAAGGTGCACAATTTGGATAAATGGGCCCAGCATTGACAAAGAGTATCCTCACAGCCAAAAACTCCCTCCTCTTCCTGTCGTCACACATTTGTCACCCTGTTATCTCAAGATAGGCAATATATCAACTCCACTCTTTCAAATTTCTTGGTATTCCCAACAATATGATTTTAGCCGTTTTTGGGGCAGCCAAAGGAAATGCAAGTAGAACCAGGGCAAGAGGGCCTGTCAGGAACCTGGAGAAGAAACTGAGGTACTCAGCTGAAGGCCATGCTCTCTGTAAGGAGCTAGACCTAGCACTCCGAGAGAATGTCACGAACTTGACATGCACTAGGAAATTCAGCATTAGTTATGAACTTAACGAATGGGAAAACATTTCCTATTGACATAAATCTTCAAAGGTTCCTTGTGACGGTATCAAATCTTGCCCAGTCATTTCATTTGTATTAATTACAATGAAATATGGTAAATCAAAAAGTGCCAAGCTTTTTAATGTCAAGAAAAGGGAAGATAAAAGCTAGATGTATGCCTGCCGATATCAGTAGGCATATATATAAATAGAAAGAAGGGATAGTGTTTTAACTAGTACTAAAGATTAATTTTAAAAAACTAAAGCCGTACATATATGGCCGGGGCTGAAAGCCATGCTCTTTGTAGGGGACTTGACCTAGCACTCCAAGAGGGTGTCATAGACTTAACATGCGTTAGGAGATTCAGCATTAGCTGTGAATTTAATGAAAGGGAAATCATCTCTCATCAACATAAATCTTCTAAGGTTCTTTGTAATGGCATCAAATCTTGCCTAGACGTTTCATTGTATTACAGACATGGCCGGAGCTGTGTCATTTCCCTTTGTATGAAACAAAATCTACCTTTGGTCCTGTTAAGAAAAGAAAATGGCCCTTTTTCTGTTGGCCTTTATCTGTCTGGAAAAAGAAAGCTAAGCTTAATTATTTTGCTTACATTCTACATTTTAATTTTCCTAATGTAGCAATTTACATGTTTTATCAGTCTACATAATCTTTTGATTTAAGCAATGCATTTTGCCAAAATGACCATATAAAAGCCTACTACATCATAGATGAGTAAGAAAAACAGGTACAGTATCAGTACAAATATACTCCCTGCATGTGCAAGACAGAAGACAGGGTTGGGCACCTTTGTGGAGCTTGTTTCACCAGAAACTAATTCACATCTAACCGTCACATGTATTTTCTTTGTACATAATTGGCAGGGGGTGGACACAAAGAGCGTGAAAAATATAGCCACTTGAGAAATGGATATAGGTGCAAACTATAAAGCCTTGGAAGTTTACATCATAGTTCTACAAAATGTTCTTAGCTATGCAATTACAGCATAGTCATGTTGTAACAATTACAATATAATTCTCTTGTAATAGAGAAAGTTCAACTCCATTGAATGTAAGTTCACCTTTCCCGTAATCAACCAATAACACAATAACATTTGTACAATGAACCCCATCAATGATCAAACTTGAGACCACTGTCGAGTATTCAGTCAATAAGATGCCCTCATCTAGTTGTAGAACTGGATGTCCCAAAGAGTAATGTCAACTTCCTTAAAGAGAGTTGTTCAGAAGATAAAGAACTCGATCTTTATCAAAGAAAAAATGGCAAGCCCTTTGCAAGCCAAAGAACAGTCTGTGTCTTCACATTTGGTTAACCAGAATGCAATCTGAAGGTATCATGAAACTGGAGACAATCTTCAGAACCCTAAAAGGCTAAAACCACTCATTAATACTTTCCAAGTTCTAAAGACTCAAGAGATATGAGAAAGAGGAATGCAGACACTAGGCAGATCTCACACTTTATTGTGCCAAAATTCCATGCAAACCAAATATGCTTGTTTCCTTCAAACTTATCTTCAAAACAAGAGAAGCCTATAATCCTTCAGCACCATCCAAGATAGTTGTGCGATAATACAGATTGAACTTTCAGTTAAAACACAATCTTCCGTTTCTATTGAGGTAAACTATCTTAAATTTGTGGACACCTTCCCTCTGTCTTGTGAAACTTTTAAAGACTTCCCAGCATCGTCTGATTGACTGCCTTCAATGACAATATTTCCCATTGCTACCTCGGCATTCTTCACAGCCTCCCTTGCACTAATATCACTCATCTTCTTTTCCAGGATGGCCTCATTACAATTATGGGTTTTCCCAGAGGGAACTGATGGTTCAAGAAGCCGAGGTACAGCATTAAACCACGGATGAAGAAGGGCTTGTTCTGCAGTGGGTCGCTTCTCAGGTACAAAGTCTAAGAGTGGAACGAGAAAATCAGCAAAATCAATTGCATCCTGTTCAGGAAAATGATATTTTTCTTCAAGCACTTTGTTCATTGGCCAAAACCGTAGCCGCCGGATATGTCTTAGATCACCATGCCTGTTGAAAAAGTCACGAGAATACCGTCCACCTAAAGCAATCTGGGATCATTAAGAATGCAAACAAAAGCATATTATGATTTAAAAACATAGACCATGAACAGAAGGTACTTAACATGATACTTTCTGCTACTTTAAGACCTAAAAATACAGCAGGACTGATGAGGAGACAAAAAGCAAAACTCAATACTTACTTTCCGGGGCATCATACCAAGAAGCTCCATCATCAAGGCCAGGTGATCCTATGAAGCAAAACATCCAACAACAAACGGTGCATAAGATTCCAAACAGTCAACAATATGCATTTATCTTAGAGAAGCAGAGAAAGCAATGTTATAAACCACAGATGGACAAGTCAAAAGACATCACTAAAACTGTTTTTCTTTACAAATTCACAAATAGGGAAGTCTCGAATGATTTGTCCAAGAATTTACTTTCCTTTTTCAAAATGACAAATGCATAAGCCCACCTAGAAGTCTAATATTGTTTTCCTTTCAATGATTTGAGATTGTTAGTTATGAGATTGAAACCTGTGGTAGGTGAAATGAGGGAATTTGTTCTTCATTTCAGAAAGATTACAGTGGGGACGCATTCATATCTTTCAAGTGTAATTCAGAAAAGGATTGAATAAAAGATCAGCACTTTCCTTTCTTTCCCTTTTAACTTAGTAGGATGTGGACTTTTCTTCATTTTAGTTTATTAGTGTCACACACTCAAACACACATTACACAGACATCTCTTCCACCCTGGGCTGCAAGAGCACCTTGCTTCTCTCAGTGCAAAAAGGATATAAGCTTACATGACAAATAATCTTAAAATAGAGATGCAACGCATAGTATCAAAACATCAAAGATATGGAAGGCGTATACACCCAAATGCTAAAGCAGATACTGGAAAACTACTATGAATTGCCTCAGTAACCTGACATAAATACAAATATCAATGCAACAGATAATCACATTAGGCATAGAATACCAACTTGGAGCAGCATTGCTTTCTCCTGATTGAAGTTTGCTAATGCATTCCCTTGGAGTTTCTTAAAATTATTAGAGCTCCCTTTTCTTCCATTTTTTTCTTCATTTCTTAAAAGTGACAGTGTTAGTGCCAACAGTGGTATACTGCAATTATCTAAGTGTTATCAACATCATATTACTTTCAAGTTTACAGAGTGCTATTTCCATACTACATTGTTATTTTACTATAAGTGTACTGACTCTGATACGTTTTTATTATTTTGTGAACATAATGGTGAGAAAATCCTGTTTCTGCTCCAATAAGTGAGATATACTAATAATATAAATCAGTATTCTGCTTTGACCCCATTTGAGAGCTTCCTCAGAAGTTAGAAATAGTGTTTTGATAGGCCAAAAGACAGCACAACTATAAAAGAAATTGCATATTCAAAGGACCTGAAGACTTCTACAAAATATATTCATACCTCATCTCTGTCAAAGTTGTCTCCACTATGAGGATCAAACAATACATCACCGGTTGCAAGCTCAAAGGCAATGCATGCAAAGGACCATATATCTGCTGATGTAAAGTATTTAGATCCGAGAAGAACCTCTGGGCATCTATATTGTCTTGTTTGAATATCACTAGTGAACTGCTTGTAGGTCCAGCAAGCATTGCCAAAATCAACCAACTTGCACTTGAGATCAAGTGATGCCAACAATCTCTGTCTTGTAGTACGGCTGGCTTTTCTGTAATTTTTATGGTGCTTTTCAACCTCTACTGTTTCCACAGAGACATCCAAGCTTTGTTTGCTTGAAGCAATGTCAGCTAGGTCGTTTTGAGAATTTCCATCCAATTTCCCCGCTTGAGATTCAATGGCATCTTTCTGATTTTCAGGTGCAGATTCATTTTCTGGTTCATCGACACTATTTACACAGGCTTTTGCTGCTTTCTTGGCATTGCGTCTCAATTTCTTCTTCTGATTCCTTGACAACCCTCCGTTTGCACTTTTACCATCCTTGAGGGAAGAATTTATAGGGAATATGGACTTATTTTTGTTAGTGACAAGCACAGGTGAAGCACCAGATTTCCTAGGATCTTTGGCGGGGTCAATTGTAGACAAGAGGAGAATGTTCTCAGGCTTGAGATCTGTGTGAATAATAGAAAGCTGACGATGCAAGTAGTCCAATCCTACCAATACATGATAGCAAATTTCCTTCACCCTGTGCAAGGGCATACCCCTATAGTCATAATACTTGATAAGAGTCAACAAATTGTCTCCTAAAAACTCAAAAACCATGCACACATGCTGCCCATTTGGTCCAGTGTGCTTGAAATGATCCAGCAATTTGACCACGCACTTCTTGTCATCTACATCTCCTTCGGCTATTTGCTTCAATATTGCTATTTCATCCATGGCTGCCTCTGTGTAATGCTGTGCACTCTTCTGTACCTTCAATGCCACATATGTCTGCTCCAAAACAGAAACAAAATTAGCAATAAATCGTCAACCATAAGGGCAAATCCCAAATGTCTTCTGAACTGTAAATCAAAAAAGGCGTATAAAAACCATACCCAATTACAATTTTTCAAACCCAGTTGCAAAATGACAACATTTCTTGAAACAGACACACACAAGAAGTTTATATCTTCAGGAAGACTTGTGGGAAAACTTTAATGATAAATACTCTACCATCCAATATTTTTGGAGACCTAATAGAGAAAATAAAATAATTCTGCATGCAAAACCTTAGAGTTAAAAGTCTAAGTCATTGCCAAGAAGACAAAAAGGAAGATGTTTTCTCAAAAAGCACATTTTGAAAACAAATAGCATGGGATGAAAGCTCCCAATGAAAAAATAAGAAAATATACATGTTTTTATATTAAATAAAAAATCAATCAAATATATTTATACTCATTAGAAATAGATACAAAAATATAAGTAATTATAATTTTCCTTCCAAGATATTCCAACCGATGAAAACTGATATAAGCAACAGAAACAAGATCTTAAAAGCCCAACACCCTTGATCAAAGATTCAAAACCCTGATTAAATTCCAACTACGCTCATTTTTCATTTCTTCAATTTTGACTTAGCATAGAATAGAATAGAATAGAATAACTTTGATTCTGTACTCAGGATACTCTAGGATCTATGAGGAGAAGTAAAAATGCTAAAATTACTCTAAAGGTTGTCTCAACTCTCTACATGGCACTCCTATATTCAATATTGTCAATACTCGTTTTTAATGTTCTAGAACATCCTTAATATGGCTGCCTACTTGTTTAGTGGCCAAACTCAACAAGATATGTAACCTATTCAAATATCCTTGCTTTATTAAGTGTTTTTTTTACTTGCTCATAAATAGGATAACACAGAATCACATGCATTTCATCCTCAGCTTCTCTTCGCTTCCAACGCAAGCATAGACACTCTTCCAAATTTATAGTTTTCCATGTCCCTGTTTCAACTGCTAGGTGATAAGAGCTTAGCCTGTAATGAGAACTTGTCTTTTATGCATGGAGATCCTCTTGATATATTATTGTTCTCTGCAAGTAAACAATGGGCTATATTGATAGAATCTCAATTTCTTGCTAGTATCCTGCCAGAGATTCTCTAGAACCTTCTACTGTAAAGTGTACCAAGCCCTGAATAGTTTATGATTTATGATTTTATCAAGTAAATCTAGCACTTCAACTCCCCATTATAAATCCATCTCATCCCAGCAACCCTCAGCAAGACTCTCATTACTTAACACAGTAATATGTTTGTGTCCATATGCCTTGCTTGGATTAAATGCACCAGAAATTTGCATAATCCTTCTCCCTCGAAGGATAGAATACACATTTCTGGCATCTGCCATAGCAGCAAGATTTGAATATGATTGGGTACTGGAAAAAATTTGTAAAGAAAGAGTCCAGTATAGCTCCATTACAGAAGTATACATCTCATTGATATGAAAATATGCATTTTGTTCCAGATTTTAATTGAAATTTCAACCTCATGAACGTCCAACATTCCTTGAATATTTGGTGATTTAGCTTATATTTACAGGTAGGTGTCTTCAGGTTTTTTAAATATTTTTGGGGGTTTTGGGCTGCTTTTTTAGGTTTATATGTTGACAGCGTTTAACAACATGATACTATCAAAGACAATCAAGATTCAAAAGTAAATTGACTAAGGTGTATCCATACTATAAAGGAAAATTCACCAAATTTCAGCCTGCTGCCAAATAAATTCGTACTGCTTCCAAATTTACACCAAAGGATACAGCCAAACCTTGCTACTATGGTTTTCACTAACACCAAAGGGTAGGAGTTTATACTTTTACTAAGATACCGATTTCTGCAAACATCATAGGGAAAGGTCCTAGTTCTTCTAGAAGAAGAGGTCCTAACTCTTGGAGCAGAAAGATCTCGACATTACAATATAAACATGAACATATAGTTTTATTGTATTCAAAAAGGATCTGAAAAGCAAACAGGAAGTCGGGTTCACTTATGAAATAGTTTTAATATATTCAAGAAGGGTACGAAAAGTTTTAATAATATGAAATAGTTTTAATAATATATATAGTTTTATTGCATTCAAAAAGGATCTGAAAAGCAAACAGGAAGTCGGGTTCACTTATGAAATAGTTTTACTATATTCAAGAAGGATATGAAAAGCCAACGGACCAACCATTGATTCACTGGTGAGGTTGCTGGATTATTGAACCATCTACCAGGGTTGCGTTTTTGCTATGGTCTACAGTCTGCCCAACTAGAATGACATGAATTTCAAAGGGACGAGGCTAAGTGCAAGTCCTGAGGGACGATTTTGACAGAATAGCTACCCCTCAAACTTGGCACCTAAGTTACGAAAATCCGTTTAATGCAGAACAACCCCTAAGACCGTGTTTCTGAAAGCATTTCCATATAAATTTATCAAAAAATGAATACATAAGAACACAAAGAGACCTTAGAATGGGATCTTTTTTTCTCGCGGTAAACAACATTTCGAGACCTAGAGCTAAGAAAGAGCAATTTTTAAGCCACAATCTACAGTTAGTTCAAAAGCCTTGGTGATATTTCTTCGAAAAGAAAAAATTCTTGATGATAAACTCTAAAAGGGATACGTTTCCTCCATCAAAGAATTTGAAACCACATCTCATAGTTTTCCCAACCTGATTCCTGAAAATAGACTTATGGTTGAACTGGTCGGGCTAAAAGCGAAAAGGCCTTCGAAAAAAGGAAACAAAATATCTATTTCTGAAAAGATTGCAGTACGAAAATGAAAAATGAAAGGAAGCCATGACCAAAACATGAAACAAAATTAAAAATAGGTATGAGAGACCTTGAAATGTACATACATTGTTTTGGGTGTCCCAGGCAAGCCATACAGTGGAGAAATGACCCCATCCCAGCTTGGCCTGGACAAAATATCTCCCTCCCTTGAAAGAATCGCCTATCCGCACCGCATGGTATCCTCCTCGCCTGTAATCGTCCGTGCCCTCATCCTCGGACGAGGTGTAATCGCTGCTCTCACTGTGAGACTCAGCAGCCTCGACCTCTTCGTCTTCCGGTTTCCTGCTGCTCATCACTGCTAAATCTTCTGCCTTCTCCATTCGACCGACCAAAAAAACAATGAAAAAGCTCAGGATGAGCGAAAATCGATGGATATTTTGCAGCAAAAATCCCTTCGGCGCTCTCTGCAAAACTTCCCTCTTTTTGCCCTCTCTAACAAACTCTTGTCACGACTAGTTTATTAGCCAATCTTAAATTTATATATATATATTTATTTATACCCGTGTTAATCCGTCGTGTGGTCTGAACAATGATAATTTTTCTCCATTTTCATCCCGTTTTGTGAGAATATATTTTTTAATGCTGGGAACTGTTTTTAATTTCAAATCCAATCTTTCCCCTTATTCGTCGTGATCGATTTATCAAAAGCTGTCTCATGGTTGATTTGGGTTTGCGGTGGAGTTACATTTTTTTTTGGTGATTTAAGGTTTTGTGCTTTTGGGATCGTGTCTAGTGGGTCGATTTTGACTTATAATTATTATTTAATAATGTTACTTTCAAATAGTGAAATATTATTTGACTTACAATTTTTTTTATAACCATCTTGAAGAGTCTTATTAATTCATCTTGGTCGGCTAAATGATTAACATGGCGTCTTTAAAAAAAAACAAGCTTTATCTAAGTTAATAATTGATTTAAGTGTTAATTTCAATAAATATAGTCTCATTGCATTGAGAGTATCAACGTGTCTTATAGTTCAGTGTGAAGAGATATTGTGGGTTCTTTGATGGTGCAGCATAGGATAGAAATTGTGTTGTTGAGGTTGTTCTTAGAGTTAATGAAGAGCATATTTTCAAAGTTAAGCTTAATTGTGGGAGGGGAACAAACGCAAAGGTTGAGTTATTGGCTCTCTGGTGTTTATACTAGGTGGCCTGTTGTTGGGTATTGATTCTATGAAAATTTATGGAGATTCTTTGGTGATTATCAAGTGGGCAAATTGACAGTATAATTTGCAGGTATTATGACTCACAAACTGGCCCTGGAGAACTAAGAAGTTTCTATCGGAAGTCCATAGGTTATATCTACAACATATTTTCCGAGAAAACAACTTTGAAGTTGATCTCGTGTCTAAAGAGGCACTATGTGGAATTGAAGGACTACTTAGCTCGGAAGGATATTGTGACAATCAGGAAAGTAGTGGAACTTTAAATATTTTTGGTTTGTAAGTGCAATCTTCTTTATCTCTTTTTGATGGGATTTATTTTTTATCCATATTGCCATGAGTTGATGGACTTGTAGTTTTGTCCTCGAATGCTCTTGAGGATTAGTTTTTTATAAGTGGGGATTAGTATGAAAGTTGATTAGTATTGCTATGTACTTTTTTATTCTAAATTGAATAGCAAAAGTATGTTTTTTTATGCTGGAGGAAAAAAAATTAAAAGTCATGTTGACTCATAAAATAAAAAATTAAAACCAAATAAAATGTTATTAAAATAAACCATATCGACTCTTAAAATAAAAATATAAAACCAAATAAAAAGTAATTAAAAAAAATCCATGTTGGGTCATAAAATAAAAACCATCATAGATCGATCTTAAACACATATCTATCAAGCATCGAGAGGGATCAAAGTTTTTGAGATGTAAATTACACCTCAAGAAATTGGATCCCTCTCGGTGCTTGATAGATTCGGGTTTAAGATGGATATATGTTGTTACATATTAATATAGAGTGACAATCTATGTAGTTGTGTCAATTTTAATAAATATACAGCTTGAGTGGATCTAATAATTAAGAACATGGGTTTCCACATAGGAGGTCATACGTTCAAATCGTGAGGGGGTAGGGTATGTACACCTCTATAGACTTTAGCAGTTACATCGTTATGCAGAGGGGATCCCTTGTTCCACAAACAAGGGGTCTCATACACCAACTTAGTATATATGGCTTGGTTGTCAACTTAAAAAAATAAATTATTGTTATTATTATATACATTTATTATATTTATAAGTTTTTAATTATTTATAGGTTCCTCCTTTCTTTTAAGAGATGTGTCATTTGAAAAATACTCTTGTTTAATAAGAATAAAATTATTAAACCCTAAAGTAAAAAACAATTGATGTATATCTTCAAAATTACATTTAAAACATGGTCCCTAGTACATAGCAACTCTAGGGATTTACATGGCCTCCACAAGCTTTGCACTATTTCATTTAGTAGAATGATGTACAAAAGAAAAATGGGAAAAAAAGTAATCTGGTAAATGTTTTATATTTCTAGCGAGGAGATATAACATCTAATAAATTGTATACAATAAGTTTCTAGTAGTCACATCAAAACATCATTCTAACTAGTTATGGTTGTAATTAGTTACTTGTATTTAATTAAAAAGATCGAAATTGAATATCGATTCCATATCTTCAAATGCATGGACCATAAACCCAAACCAAACTATTATAATGTATATTTTCTTCATGAAGATGTTAATTTTATTTATGTTTTTATTTCTCAAACAAATATTAAAAGAAGTTTTAAGTAGAGTTTAAGTAATGAACACAATGATGCCGGAACTCAAATCATACCTAAATTGTCAAGGCAATTCACACCCATCTCCTTAGGACCTAAATCTAACAGGGAACCTATAACGTAGTCTTGCTATAGAGATACACATGGAACATTTCCCTTTAAACACCCTCGGATCCCCAAGCAAGATGCCATAAACATGAAACTAGGCACATGAGAAACACACCTATGGATACGTAAGGGATCTACACATTTTGTCATGTTGTATTGGGTGGATAGGGATAGAAACACTTTAATCTTTGGTAACTATCTTACTTTCCCTTGAGATTTTAAACATGTGATTAATCAAGTGACTTTGTTCCTTGGTCTTCCTATGGTTCATCAAACAAATTATGGGTAATTTGGATGACATGAACATGAGATTTGTATTACAGTAATATTTAATCAATCTTCTATTATTAAATTCGAAGTGGGAATCCATACGATATCAGTGTGTGAAGTTAAATATCATAAATTATTATTTCAAAGATTTACATTAAACCTTTTATTAATTGGTTAAGAAGGGGAGGTGATATTTTCTTTATTAGGGTTCGATTTCTCCCATTTCTCAAGAGGTGTGGCAATAGCCACAATTCCCATTTTCATTGTCAACTATAATTCCATCTTGATGTTAAATGAAATATACTAATAAAATAAAGTAAAATATCCTCCGTCACTTGGGTCTAGCCCGAGTGGTCACGGGATAGAGTGTTATCTTCCCCATCCAAGTTCTATTCTCGTAAGTGATATGTTGAGAGTATATTGTTGTAATTACATGATTGGTTGGGTGAGATGGCAACTAACCTCCTCTAAGTGCTTTATAAGTCTGGGAAGTAATAGGGTCAAATCCATCCACTTGATTCATTTATTGCTTTAATCTTATAGATGGTGGATGATGAGGATTCATATTTTCACTCTATGATTACTTCAAGTCTCAAATGTTTGTCGGCAAGTGATTTATAATAAGTCAAAGAAACAAAGACCAAAGCAATTGTAGAAGTTGAATCTTCTACTTCGTAAAAAAAAGTTATACTTTATACTTCAAACTAATTATTGTTTGAGTGGGCCTAACAGATAAGAGTATGTGTTTCCTCTTAAGAGGCCACGAATTCAAATCTCAAAGGGGTAGGGTATGTACACCTTCGTACACTTTAGCATCAAAATCACTACATAGAAAGTATCCCTTGTCCCACAAACAATGGGATGTTGTACAGTAATTTAATGTCTAGCTAATAATTATTTTTATTTTTATTAATGAAAAATACAATTCATATAGTTTTCAAGTGACATTATAATTACATTATCTTTCTTATAAAATTTAATTTATTTCATTCTCGCTTAATTCTTATATTCTTGTTGTATTCAAATATATTGTTATAAGAAATTGTTGTGTTCATCATAAACAAAATAAGTTGGTGAAGTTGGTGTGTTGTTATCGTCTTTAATTGACATTGACATGTTTACGCATTACAAATAAGCGTACCCGCTAGCGAAACAATTGATTATTAAAGGTTATCATCACCATAGGATCAAGTCAAATGATCCACCCCATATATAAAGTGTATAAAAATACCAACCTCTTCAAAACGATTAATGCTTCACGCTTAATTTTTAAAAGTTAGACATTTGCATTTCCATAAATTAAAAAAAAAAATGTTTTTAAACAATGATTAAACTTTACTTAAAAAGAAAAAAGGCATTCACATTTCCATTGAAAAAAAGTTTCAAAATAACTTGTTAAACTTTACTAAAGCAACACTTATAAAACAAAAAGGATAATGATGGATATATTCTACCTAGGTTTCCATAAAGACTAGATAATAGACAATAAACTTAAAACAAACACCAGCAAAATAATAAAGAGATATAAGTATACCCAACAATAAAACAAAGATACAAAATTACTTCAATAATATAGGAAGTTTCAAATATTTTTTTTTATTAAAAAATATTACAATTTAAAATTTTATTAAAAAAAACTTTGAACCATATTATTCATTTGGCTTAAAAGCTTTACACATAATCATCTTTAGATTTTGCTTTCATGTTACATAGATTGCTTCATGTTTCATACATCCAACCAGGATACACTTAAAAAAAGTCATATATTTACTTCTCAAGAGATAATATCATCATGTCAGCTCATAATAAATTTTCCACCTATTATAGATAATCTAAAAACCGGTCCACCAAAAAAGATACCCAGGCCCAATGGGTTGATAATTATCCAAGGAGAGGTCCAAGATAAAGCTCCTTTATGGTATCATTATTTACCTCCCAAACTTTAAGGTTCCTTCCTGCAATTGTAGTCCCATTTTATATAAAAGATCGACTTGAGAGTTTTGGTCCCTATATATGTGGTGGAAAGAGACTTCTTCAAATTAGTCCAACACTCTACCTATGTCCTCATATAGAGGTTTGAGATATATGTTCTTAGGGGAGCTCTGGTAAGTTAGCCAATCAATCATTAAGAGCAAGTCCTCATGAACATGTAGTTGTTTCACCTCTTTATAAATTGTTGGGGTCAAGACGAATAAGACTGGAGATAGTTCAACCATAGCGTTAGTGGCTAAGCCAATACCAATTGTACATTTGAACCAATGACAGTCAAAGAGATACAATAAGCCATTGGACCCCCCACTGCTAGGTATGCCTTGAGTTGCACCATAAAAAAGGCACCAAGCCTTGGTCTTATCAAGTTTAAAATGTTTATGTGTAGCTATGAGACCATTTAAATATTTTGTGTGGCAACCAATTTGAGTTTACTAGTGAATGGAAGTAACTTCCCTAACATTTAAAGGTTTATAAGGTGCTCCAAATTTGTTGAACTATTCTCTATCAACAATTAAATACGTTTTGTAGGTGAGTTATATATTCTACATCATATTAGTCATGAAACATTCGCTTCAATCCATATCAATTCAATCGATGAAAAATTGTTAGAAATTCTTAAAAAAATATCAAAATGTATAAAGAAGTAACTCGGAACAATGCATTAATTAATGTATATTTTTAAATGCCACCAAAATCAAAATAGCTCCCATCTACATCTACTCCATTATAGAGAAATTAGAATATAAACAACTACTCCTTCAAGATCCCTTCAAGATCCCTTCATTACTGGATCATATACTTAGCCTATACCATGGGAGATCTCCTTTTGTTCATACATGCATAAAAACAACTAAAAACCTTGATTGTCATAAAACCTTGCAATCTAATAGTAAATAGCAACAATGAAACAAAGTAGTGAATAATGGATGTAACTTGGCTGGTTGGGAGGAATGAATGTTACCCTCCCCACCCAGGTTCTACTCTTGTAAGTGACATGTTGCTCTTGTGGAGCCCTTTGTAATAAATGTTGTGATTGATGAGCTAACCATACCTTGATTCAGTTTGAATATCAGGTATTGGAATTTTCCGTGGAGTAGCCCTCTAACAAATGGTGAACCACATTTAAAAAAAAAAAACAATCAATAAGAAGCATAGTGATACCTTATAGTTTAAAGTTACAATATATTATTATAAATATTAACTCAAAAACAAAAAGAAAAGAACAAAAAAATGATTACTCATGTGGAATTCACTTTAACAAAATAACACATAACATCATATAAAGATTAACCACACGCAAACCACTCATAACATATAACACCAAAACTATCAATAATATATGAGTACTAAGTGGACGAAATATATCACATCAAGTCTTTCACAAATAAAAAAGTTCACCAAATAAACAAATTTGAGTTGACATATTGTCTCTCTATGGTCAAGTGGAATTTCTCTCATAGTAATCCATGTAAGAATCTTTGAAGCACCATGGTCTAAGTGGGATTCCTCTCATACTAACCCATGTACCATTTTCTTAAACACCATTGTAAAGTGGGATTCATGTCACAGTAACCCATGTACCAATATACGAAACACCATTGTACTAATGTATGAAACACCTTGTGAGTGATTTGGAGCCATGTACTTGTAGTAGAGTTCACATGCAAACCTAATTTAAGTGCCCTCTTATCATCGAGCAAAAGATTTTTAATAGCATGAAACCAATCAAGTCTTCCCAATTCCTCCATAGAAAAATTCTTACCAATACCAATTGTAATATTAAAAACTCTAGTCTATATATTAGGGGCGTGTACTTACTAGTTTCTATAAGATATTACGCAAACTATTAAGTTATAATGTTAGAAAATAGTTAGTGTTGATATTAAAATGCACTTAGTTATTATGAGGAACATGAGATGCTTTCAAAGAAATTTTATGATACATTGAGATTACATGATAAAAAAAAAATTAGGGTATTTGTCATTCATGTATTCTATTAATATTGTATATGTATAAAAATTATAAATAATATGATTATAATCATTAATTAATTAGAGGAGCGTTTGTTTTATGAAGTTGAAATAGATAAGGAAGTAGATTGATTTGAAATGAGATGTTTCAAAAGAAAAAGAAGTTGTGTGATTTATAGTAGTTTTTTTGGGTGGGTAATTAAATGTAAGAGCAACAGTTTAAGTTGAGGATTTTCGAAGACTGTAATATCACTCTCTAGAAAAAAATAAAGATTTTACTCTCTCAAAGTGTTCGATACACAAACGATATGTATATTTGTATTTCTACTTTAAATAGTTAATAAAAACATTTTATCTTGGAAAAGATAAGTTATTAATAATAAAAATAATAATAACAACTCAACAATAAGACTTTTAATAATGTGGTTTCATTGTACTTAGAGAAGTGAAGTTGCACTTTACAGTTCAATACGAGGGAGATGTGTAATGTTGTTAGGTACCTTATTAGTAGAACAAAAATTTAGAGCAAAAATAACAAAATAAAACAAGATTTTAGAATGAAAAAGCACATAATTATCAGAGCAATAGACAATTGTGGATAAACAAATATCACAATTGTGAGAACTTTATCGATGAAAGCAACATTCACTTGCCTCTTTAAGGGGGAAACCTCCAAATGAGCAGAACTCCAATGACAATATAGTTCACAAGAAATCTTATTGCATTGCTTCTACTCCTTTATATAGTTTCTAGTGAAGGAACTTTCTAGTAGGCAGAACCTTTTTGTAAGTCTTGTTAAAAAAAAAATTCAAACTATATCTACTTTATGGGTCTTATTTAATATAAATAGCCCCAATACATAACAACATATATATTTAAGGGGGTTAGGCCAGGACTATAACTTACCCTCCCCCTCAAAAATAACATTGTCACCAAGGTTGGAGATGTGGAAATTGATGAAGTATTTTGTTGGTTCCCATGTAGCATCATTAGGCTATGTATCTTGCCATTGGATTAGGACCCCTTGGATGGTGCACTAATGGATATGACATTCTCATTTTTTGAGGATGGTCTTAGGCTGCAACCAAATAGAACCTTCTTCATTGAATTTTGGAAGGCTAGTTTGAAAATGACAGTGAGCATTGGCCACTTTCTTCAAGTAGGAGACATGAAATATAGGATGAATCTTAGAGTGGCTAGGTAACTCCAATGTGTAAGCCCCATGGGCTCACGCGTTTGAGGACCTTATAGGTCCCATAAAACTTAGGAGCAATCTTTTCATGGTGGTTGACCTTACACTACAAGTAAAACACCTTGTAGTAGAGGTTTTTAGTGTTACAAGATTGAGAAAAAAAATTCAAAAAAACATGTGCTACAACCTTTGCAATTCATAGCAGAGTTTTTAATAGATGCTCCCTATAACAAAACAAAAAATTTGGTGGGCAGAGACTTTTTTTATACACATGGACCAATGCATACAATGAAGGAAAGAGTTAATGCTCTTATATTCAATTACGCATCGGATCTGTCTTTTTTTACATGGTGCATCAATGCTTGTATTAAAATTATGCATCAAGGCTCTTTTATTCAATTATGCATTGAATCCATATTTTTATTATGACACATTGATGCTTGTATAAACATTACGCATCATGGGGTGGACATGGAAGATGCTTAGAGATCGTGGTCATCCTCCTTGAAATCCGAGAATATATGGACTTTACCACTGATAATAATCTGTGGACTCCGGATAGCAAGAAACAATGCTATATTTTAGGATAAGACAACAATCCCTAAACTAATCTCACTCCGTAGTTTATATATATTATCCAATTTCCCCCAACAGAAGAACATTCTAGCTTTTAGAACCATTCAAGAAGAAACGATAAATAGGAACATACCTTGAACCTTTTTTGACGAAGCTTCTCAAAATCAAACATGTGGGGGGGGGGAGTGCCAATCTTTTTTCTATCTGATTCAGTCTTATTCAAAATTCAAATGGGTATAAAAAAAATGCAATTTTATCATGTGAACTTAAATTTCTCCAAGAATATTTTAAATTTTCTTTTGTTCTCTGAATTTTTTTTTTTGCAGTTCTCGACTCTGCAAGTTGGAGGATCCGATTGAGGCTTGCAGGATATATTGTGGATTGTAGGGAGTTGTTCGATTTTTGCTTCAAGAAACATTAAATTTTTTTGTAGGTCCGGTGGCTCTGCTCTCACCCAGCTTGGACTTAGTCCTTGCTCATGGCTTTGTGGCTCGTGCTAGGCGCTATAAATCTATTTTCTCTTGCCTGGGAAGTGCATTGGCCTTGGTGTCCTGATTCAGTTGCCCTGATGGATTTTTTGCAGGATTATACTCTGGCTGTGTGGAGGATTTGGAGGTCATTCTTGGATCGTTGGAGTCTTGTTTTCTCTACTTGATCTCCGGGTCGGTTCCCTGGTTTTGGTCTCTCCTCGTGGTCGAAGCTCTGGTCAGAGTTTGATTGCTCTTGCAGGGTTCTTTAGCTTTGGGGATTCCTTTTCTGTCCCTTGGTAGTGTCCAATCCTGTTCTGGTGGACAAACCTTATGGACTCTGGAGTGGTCCCTCTGGTGCCTCTTCCTCCTGATATTGAAGCTTTCAAGAGATTGATAGCTTCTTGTGGTAAGAGGAATGGGGGGCCTTCTCAGAAATTTGTTAAGAAAGTTGATATCCCATCGGTTGAGTTACCTCCTAAATGAATTTGTCGTTCCCCATTAAATCTGGCTGCTCGTGGGCTCATTGGTCAATTCACTGGCCTTTGGCCTTCTCCAAAGGCTAATGAGGGTTGGGTGTAGAGAAACTGGAGGCCTTTAGTCTCTGATGGTGTCCGAATCCATTTTGTAGGAAGAGGCTACTATGTTTTTGTGTTCAACTCTGCAGAAGATTGAGACCTTATCTTTCGAAATGGTCCATACTTCATGGGCCCTCAGGGGCTTTACTTGAACAAGTGGTCCCCTGATTTTGATCCTACTCAAGATGTATCGTCTGATGTCCCTATTTGGGTAAGACTCCCGCACCTTCCTTTGCATTGTTGGAATTCTGAATCCCTAGAAACCATTGGGAACAAGCTTGGTAAATACATCGACAGGGCTGAAAGGAAAGATCAGCTTTCTTGTGCAAGAATATGTGTAGAAGTTGACTTAGAGATTGGCCTACCTGAAGCAATCAAGTTAACAGTTGTAGACTGGTCTTATATTCAGGAGTTGGATTATGAACAAATTTTGTTTAAATGTAGATTTTTCCATGGTTATGGCCACTTTGCCCGAAACTGTAAAAAAAAATCAGAAGTGGATACTGTAACTGAGAAAGAAGATAAATGGACCCAAGTTCAAAAAACAGGAAACTCCAATCAGGGTCCTAGAAAGAAAGGCAAAGAAAGTAAATATGTGTTAGGTGACTCTGCTACTGGGAAAAATCCTCCTTCTTCTCAGGTTGTTGACACCCCCATAGCTTCTCCCAATCACTTTGTTGTTCTTAGTTCTCTTGAAGCTATCCTAGAAGAAGGTGAAATGCATCAATTCGATGGGCCTAAGTTGGATGTTGATGAAAATACAGTTTCAAAAGATCAAGTTGGTCCTTCAATATCGGTCCCTCCCATACTTCTCCTACTGATGCAATCTCTCCCCCTTCTTATGCAGACATTACTCAGAAGAACCAAGTTGTCAGCTATGGATCTTCTAATGAAGATTCTATTGAGTTGTTATCCAAAAAGGATGGCAGGAAGTCTAAGAAGGAGGTTCGGGAAGAAGAGGCTGAGAGGCTTAAGATGGAAGCAAGCCAGCCCACTATAGAAAAGTCATACGGTCAAAATAAGAGAACCAGGCCCCGTAAGGGAGTAATTACTCCCTCTCCCTTGGGTAAGTAATGAAGATTACCTCTTGGAACTGTAGGGGATTGGGGAATCCAATCAAAGCTGAAGTAGTCAGAGATTTAATGAAAATGGATCCTTTCGAAATCCTATTGCTCCAAGAGACCAAGATTAAGGAGGAAGTTCTCCTTCTCATAAGCAAAAATAAATGGAAACTGAACACTGGAAAAGCTGTCAGTGCTAGAGGATCCTGTGGGGGATTAACAACTCTATGGTGTGAAGAGAACTTTCAGTTAAAAAATTGGTTTTCCACACAACATTGGATTTTTTCAGAGCTATATCATCTCTCTAGTAAGACCTATTTTTCCCTCTTTAATCGCTATGTACCAGTTGATTACATTGAAAAAAAAAAGAATGTTGGAGTTCGTTATCAGGCTTCCTAGAGTTCAATTCTCCAGTAAATGTAATTCTAGCTGGAGATCTCAACATTATGTTAGCTCTGAATGAAAAAAAAGGAGGTATGTGTGGCAAGGATCATCTGCACGATACAGTGGAAGAAATGATTCAAGTTTGGGACTTGATTGATTTTAAACCCAAGTTTGGGCGTTTTACGTGGTCCAACCATATAGTGGGTGCCACAAGCATCTATGCTAGGTTAGATCGGTTTCTTGTTCACAGTACTATGTTGGATGGTAAAAAAATTATTTCCTCTAAAATTTTACCTAAGCTCACATCAGACCACCATCCTATCACTTTGTTGTTTGAAAAAGAAGAGGCGCTTGGACCAATTCCTTTCCGATTTAGCCCACTCTGGATGGAGAGAGTTGGGTTTATGGACATTGTTTCTCAGGATTGGTTCCAATATGTCGTTGGTTCTCCCAATTTTTCTGGGAATAGAAGTTGAAACAAACTAAAATCGCATTGAAGATGTGGGTCAAAAACCGCCTCTCTTCTCCAACGATCAACAGGATGGAAAGAGTGGTTGAGTTATCGACATTTCAAATTGGAATGGAAAATAGTGAAATTACCACTTCCAAACTAGCTCTGGAACAACTTGCCCAATTTAAAACATCTCAATCTTTCAGGCAGGAGGAGGAACATCTAAGGTTGAAGTCTTGAAGTTTGTGGCTGAAGGCGGGTGATAAGAATACTGCATTCTGCCATCGTCAGTGTAGGGCCAGGCTCTCACAAAATCACATTTCGGAAACCTCCAATGTCGAAGGGGTCACCATAACAGGTCAAGAACTTCTCAAACAGATAGCTAGTAGGCATTTTCAACTATTGTTTCAAGATGATGGTCTCCGATGAGGAAGTGTCTTATGAGTTTCTGGAAAATGTTCCTTCTCTTGTCAGCAATGCGGACAATTATGAATTAATGAAACCTTTCTTAGAAAAGGAATTGGTTGATGTCATCTAGGCTATGGAGTCTGATAAAGCTCCTGGGCTAGATGGCTTTTCTATTCATTTATATAAATTTTGTTGGCGCATCATCAAATATGATCTCTTCCGTATGGTGTCTGCCTTTAAGAAAAAAGCAAAAGTAGGAGGGGAACCAACTCTACATTTCTTGCCCTTATCCCAAAGGAAGTCAATCCTTCTTCCTTCTTTAGGTTCCATCCTATTTCATTGTGTAATGCTTCATATAAGATTATGGCCAAACTTCTAGCTAACAGATTTAAGATCTTGGTAGGTAAGCTGATCTCTCCTCTTCAGGGGGGGATTCGTAAAAGGAAGACACCTAGTGGATAATGTAATCCAAGTTCAAGAAGCTCTTCATTCAAGATTCCAAAGGAAAGAGAAAGGTATGTTAATTAAGTTGGATATGAAGAACGCCTTTGACCGAGTAAAGCTTCCCTTCCTTTATGATGTTCTGAGTTCATTTGGATTTTTCTCTTAATTTGTAAACTTGATCAAAGCATGCAGAGACAAACCTTGGATTGCTCCATTAGTCAATGGTAGACCTACTGAATTCTTCAAAGCCATCAGAGGTCTCCATGAAGGTTGTCCGATGTCTCCCTTCCTATACATCTTGATGGCTGAAACCCTTAGCAGAAAACTCATTGCTAAAAAGGAAGTTGGGTATCTCCCTGGCATAAAGATTACTAGGGGTGTGGATCCAATCAACCATGCACTTTTTGCTAATGACTCTATTCTCCTTAGAGGGGCCTCTATGAAAATTTCTTGGGATTTCAATGTTATCCTTCAAAAATTCTGCCAAATCTCTGGAGCTTTCATTAACAGCAAAAAAAGTGTTGTTTACGGATGGAACGTAGAACAATCAGCACTTCTTCGAATATCATATTTCTTGGGCTTCCCTGGCTTTGTCAAGTGGGAGAAGATTAAGTATTTGGGGCTTCCCTTAACTCTTGGTTCGTCCCCTCCTTCTCTTTGGCTTGATGTGTTGGCTAAGTTAAAGGCAAAAATCACCTCTTGGGGAGGTCAGTGGCTTATTAAGGCTAGGAAATTGATCTTGATTAAATCAATCCTTTCAGCTTTCATTGTTTTCCAATCCACTTTGCTGCTTGCCCCTAAGTCTACCTCAGCTCAGATTTCTAAACTATTGAGAGACTTTCTTTCGAGCGGAGGGAAAGGTGGCCAAAATAAGATGCAATTGGTAAGCTGGGAAGTTCTTAAGCGCCCTATTTTAGAAGGAGGATTACAAATCCGTGACCCTGGTCTTGCTTCTTTGGCGATGAGTGGAAAGCTGATTTGGCAGCTATTCGTGGATAAGAAACACCTGGTTAGCATAATTTTTAGGATGAAATACCTAAAGGGTGGCTCTTTGAGAAATATTACTTCTGCTAATACACCAACTGGCACTGCTATCTGGAACTCTTGCAGAAAAAGGGTTCGAATTTTATAATCAACAAATGTTTAGAGTCCCTAGAAATAGGAAGGGGACTCTTCTATGGGAGGATAAAATATTTGGGAAACCTTCCCTCTCTTCTGTCATTCAGTTATAAAAAATTATGAATTGGGAAAAAAACAAAGGTCTGCTATGTTTGACAGATATCTGCATTTGGGATAATGATGGTAATTGGGAAAGCTCGACTCTTCCGGATTTTCCTGTTCAACTTAATTTCCAAAAATAATTGTTGTTCTCTTTCCTATCTGGCCTTGCTCATGTTCACATATCTCAAAAAGATAGCTGGGGTTGGGGTTTCGATGGCTCTTATTCAGCAGCTACAGGTTTCAAGTCTCTACAATCAGTTCATACTTCATGCTTTTCTCCAGTGATTTGGAAAATTGTTTGGCTATCTCCTTGCCTTCCGAAGGTAAATTTTTTTTCATGGTTGTTGTTGAATAACAACATCATGACATGTGATAATCTCCTTAAATGTGGTTTCTATGGCCCTTTTCTTTGTTGTTTCTGCAATTTAGCTTTGGAAACTGTTGATCATCTCCTGGTTGATAGCGATTTCTCTAGAAATGTATGGGCTCTGGTACTAAACAGTGTTCAGTGCAATCTTTCAATTCAAAGTTCTATAAAGGATTTCTACACAACTGGCATGAACAATGTCCTTCGAAGTCTAATGCTACAGTATTATACAAAAATTGGCATTCTATATTGAAACTCACTTGGTGATCTCTATGAATAGCTAAAAATAACTGCGTTTTCAATGAACAGAGGTCGATTCCCCAGATAGTTGCTTTCAAATATTTATCATTGTTAGCTTAATCAATTGGACATCCATTGTGCTCCTTGCCTGTTTCTCTGCGGTTGGGTTCTAGTGCTCAGGCCATGGGTTCCTTGTCTTATGACAAGTTTGTTAGGCCCCATCCTTGGAGGTTTCACAGGGATAAGCTAGCATTTGATTCTTTTTGGTTGAGTTCCACTTCAACTCTTTTTTTTTTATGGTGCTTCAAAGGGAATCTCAGGGTCTCTAGAGTTGGGGGTTTGATATTCTCCTCGGATAGATTGTTCTCTTTTAGTTTTAGCTAGGGGCTTAGAACATTGTCTAACAATCAAGCCGAAAGTTACAGCCTCCTCTTGGTGAGTCAGCTGTCTAAGGAGAAGGGATTCAAGTTAGTACAAATTTTTGGTGACTCTGAAATATTGATAAAAGCTCTAAATTCAACTGACAGTCTTAATAATTCTGCCTTGGATGTAATTCTGCAGAGAATTAGGAGAGTTATGGAATATTTTGATAAGTTCGACTCCTTCCACATTCTCCAGGACTTAAATAAAGTTGTTGATTCCCTGGCTAACAAAGCTTGTCTTCTTCCTCAAGGCTTTCTTAGTATCAATGGGGAACCCAGTTATTTCCATCCAATTCCGTAAATTCATGCAGTTGTAATCAGTTTGAATGGGTGAGCCCCTCTATAATGCTATGTTCAGACCATGGATTCTTTGATATTTGTAAATAGGTTGATTGGTTATTGCCAAAAAAGACCGCATTTCTTCTTTTAATAAAATTACCCGTTTGTGTTAAAAAAAAATCAAATGGGTATGGGGCCCGACACAAACAATTATGTAGATATCATGGTTTTAAAACTACTGCTATATATTTATAAGGAAAATAACCACAATTCCATACAAGTCTTTGGAGACTCCATGAATGTGATAAATTGGAGAAATAAATTTCAGAAATGCCAAAATAATTTTCTTCTCTCTCTAATAGAAGAGGTGCATCAAATGGTGGACAATTTTAACACTTTTTCTTGTAATCATGTATATAGGGAGTGGAATGACATGCATGATAATATCAGGCGACTAGTGATGATAATCACTGGCTACCTGAGATCTTGTGTGGACCTTTCGATCCCAATATCCACAGCACCATCATTGCCACTGCACGAGTCTCTAGACTCTCGATTTCACACACCAATATGTATAACACATGCACATACGTTGTGGCATAATAATGATAGGAACACAATTCATCCATTAACACTCCCCTCGGTAGTTTCAGTGAGATATCGTTGATAACTCCTAACAATGGGAGTCCAGTAAAAAAGTACACGTCTCGGAGGGTGATCTCTAGTCGCTCACCTTGTATGATGAAGCGCTTTGCATCTCTATCCCAAAAGCTCACCATCTTGTTCAACAATAAATTTTTTGAACGCATTAGAGGGATCTGGAAGAACTTCAATAGCCCACTCCAAGCAAGTGTATCTTGTACTGCACCATCCTCCTCCACCTCATATCCAAGGTCCCCGATGTCTCTCTCCTACCATCCAACTCGAGGCATCTTACGCATTCCAAAGTCCTAGTCAGACCAAGTCCAACAAAACTTTCCATTATGGTATAGGTCACTCCAATTGGGCCTTTTTGTGTGACCCAAGTCGCACAAAAACACTCGACAGGTGCGACCTAGGTTGCGTTTATCTCCCAAACAGG
Source organism: Pseudotsuga menziesii (assembly GCA_001517045.1). Taxonomy (NCBI): domain Eukaryota; kingdom Viridiplantae; phylum Streptophyta; class Pinopsida; order Pinales; family Pinaceae; genus Pseudotsuga; species Pseudotsuga menziesii. Next base: position 214,767 of record LPNX010120248.1, read on the forward strand.
TGCGACCCAAGTCACACCTGTCTACCTAACAGGTGTGACCCAGTCGGGGCTGTCTCCCCGATAGGTGCGACCTGGGTCACGCATTTCCCTCAAAAAGTGCAACTCACCCCTAAAAACCCTTTGGGATCGACCAAGGCCCACAGAATGAGAAAAGGACAAACTAAAACACTGAAAATGACAGGCTAGGTGAGAGCTCTTACCTACAACTCACAGATCATGAAACTGTCTGTCCAATCCGAAGAAATCAACAACTTTGCTCTGGGGCCCTCCACTCTAACTCAATACTAAATAGTGAAAATGACACATGTCATGTGGTCCCCCCTTGTTTATAGGCCTCCATTTGGTCAACTCCTTCTTTCGTGCACCACAGCGTCATTCAACGTCCATTTTTCACGTCGTTCGCACCATTGAGTTCAATTTTCTGCATTATGTCCACCTATGGAACTATTGTCTCATGCTATTCCTATATTGTTTTGGGCTATTTCCTAGAATCACCTTGATTTACATGCCATTAGGTAATTCAAACCCCTTATGTATTGGCATGTTCACGATCCCTCCAGTCCATCCATGCTGTAAAATTGGCATTATTTTATCACCATTCATCGTACTGCAAGGAGGCCCCACCAATATTCCACTGTTGTTTTTTCTCCCTGTTAGCCATGATCCCAATATCACCCCTTTTGGTACATCAAACACTTCCTTCTTTCTTGACTAACCATTATGGAGTTTATGTTAATATTTTTTCTGACTCCTTCAAGAATGAGAGGGCGTCATGCACGCTTGCTTCCTTTCACGCTCATTAAAGTATTTGAAAGGGCATCTATGTGGCCTCGTTTATCCCCTTTTTTGGACCATGTAGACAAACTAAAGAAAAGGACCACCCTAGCACCTTCCAGCTAGGAACGGTTCCCTTTGTATCCTTTTATGTTTTTTTGGACATTGGGACCACAATTTATGAAAAAAACTCACTTATGGGTTGTATTTAAGCTCTTTTCCATCCCTCTTATAAAGAAAAGATCGTTGAGAAAACTTGGTTTCATTCATATTCATAAAAGTATTTGAATGATCATCTAAACAATATAGGTTCAACCTTTTTCATCCTAGTTGGACTACCTATGGAAAATAAGTCTCTCTGCCCCTTTCGGCTGGGAGAGCTCTCCTTTGTACAGTTTTAGCATTTTTCAGTCTTAGGATATTACTGTACAAAAGAGATAGCCACTTGAGTATTCTTCATGTTTTCAGACTCTCTAAACATGAAAAAACCATTGAGCATTTACCGTCTTGGGCTCGACAAAAATCCACAAGACAGTATCATACTGAGCACACTTCTATCCCTTCTTCGTACTCCTTAAACTATGAAGACGGCCCAAACGGTGCTTTTCAATGCCCACATATATTGCATATATTCTCCCATTATGGTAACATTTCCCCCTTTGGGTCACCTTTGTTTAGAGTACTATGTGATGAGTCTCCCTTGGATCCCCTAGAAATCACATGTCCAATACCTTCCCAAAGTATCTCCAATTGGAGTCATCTTCTTGGTCCCACAACTATGATTCTCTCCCCATGAGTCATTATCATCTACTTCCAGGTCATCCTTGTCGTTATACTCTGAACAAAGGAAGCTTGAGTCCCATGTACTCCTCTGCCCATGCTCCCCATTCAGTGTCTCAATCCCATTATTGTTCCATATCTTTGGTTGTCCCCCTTGTGCTTCTATCAATGAAACCTCATTTCCTTGGTAGTTGCAGGTATCCCTCTATTGACATCAACACATCTATTCTAGATATATACCTAGAGGTCCTTGTATCTTAGTTTCATCCACCTAGTTGATGAGTTCCTTGGACCACTTGAAAGGAGTCCTTAGTGCCTTTTGGGTTAGTTGTGTCTCACGTGCTCGACTTCAGCTACATTATCGCATTGTTGAGATTTGTACAGGGTATTGGTCCCTTCATTATTTGGTCGAAGGCCCCGGTTGTCACCGTAATCACCATTATTTCCTCCATTTTGACCTTCACAATTAAATTCCACCAAAATTGGTCCAAAACATCATTATTCCTTCCCCCATAAATACGGGGAAATTGGGCATCTATTGCAACATAACCCCCATTCTCCAAAAAAGGACCAAAAAACCCTTAAATGAGAATGGATAAAAATCCATGGATAAATACCATACACTATGAAAAACCATGGGCCAATACCATGGGTAAGAAAATCCTGGATCATCCTATAAATACATTGTGAAGGTCTTCCCACAACAACTTTTGAACTTTTGATTCTTGAACTTTCTCACTTTCCATTACACGGTTCCAGAACATCACATTCCCACACCTTTCGCCACACCATCCCACGTTGTACGTTGAGTTCACTCTATGTAACCCTTGATCCCTTTCCCGGTGACAACCCTTGTTGGAGAAAAATGGAGACCCGGATAGTGGCAGTCGTCGGATTGCTTCCTCAAACGGTTGTAGTGGCCCATCTTATTGAAAGGTATGTTGTATCTCTGTTTTACTAGTTAGATCATAAAATAATATATATATATATATATATTCCTTGTTTTAATAGTCAAGGTTGAGCTCCTCCCTTGCACAATGATCTCTATCCTTAGATCCCTCTTATCTAAGGTAGGTGCTTTTGTACGTAGTTGGAGAGAAATATCCACTACAGTAGTATAATTTGTTTAAGGACGTGCCCTAGTATTAAGCTTACCATGGGGGAGTATTTGTTGGATAGCCTAATGCTTGCAATTCCAATGGGTGGTGTTGATGTTGTATTATGGGTCCAACGGCTACAATCATTGGGAACAGTGGTCAGGAACCTTTCATGAGATTCTCTTTAGAAGGAAAGGAAATTGAACTTAGAGGTATTTCAAGGAAAACCTGTAAAGTGATAATCTCCAACAAGATAACAAAGCTGCTAAAAAAGGGGCACCAAGGTGTAAGTGCACAATTGTTCTCACTAGATGTTTAAGTATCTATGCCCTATATTCCAATGGATCTTTAACAAGTTATTGACAACCATTCCAATGTATTGGAAGATATGCCTAAAGCGATTCCACCTATTAGAGATCGTGACCATTCTATTCACTTGCAACCAAAAAGTGTACCATGTAACATCAGACCCATATGCACCAAAAAATGAAATTGAAAATTTGGTTCAAGAAGTACTATAACCTAAAACAATCATTGAGAAAAGTCAAGAAACTATGAAATTGAACAATTACTGAATACCTCGTCAAGTGGAAGAACTTTCCAATAGAAGAGGAAACATGAGAAGATGAGTCTTCATGGGGAAACACTCAAAGTTAATTAAGTGTTGAGGACAATACTTGCTTGAAGGGGAAGGGGAATGTTAATCCCTATATATTGTGACATTGCATTTCTATTCTCATATTAGTATTATCTTTATTCGTTAGTTAGGACCCTAATTGTAATTATGTAGGACCTTAATCGTAATTGTACTCTCTCTCTCTCTCTCTACACACACACACACACCAAAGAGATCTAGTTTATAATCATCTCATATCATGACATCTTGTTGTGTATCTGAAATACATTGTAAAGGAGGCTTCCCCCTATAAGAGGTCGGTAATTCATATTTTTGTTGCATTATTAAGACATTGGAATACTACCTCCTCTCTTTTATGTTATTTTGGGGGACTTGGTGCATAAAAATAATTTAGGGGCAAGGCTTTGGATTGAGGCTTGGAGGAATAGATGAGTGCCTTAATGGTATATAAATCATCTTATTCACTCATCATGTTTGCATGATATGGCCCTTCTACTAAAAAAAATGAGCTCTAAAACTAATGCAAAGGGGAGGCTAAATCACTACCAACGACATCTTCATGCGACTGCACTACACTACCCGTAGGGTCACGGACAACTTCTCACTAACTAAAGCACCTCACAGTTGCTAATTCAAGAAAGTAACTGTAGGCTGTGTTGAAATTTGGCAGGTAAATAACTGTGATTTGTCATTTTACACATCAAAAGATTGTCACTTCATAAAATTAACCATCATTAATGAAGTGTGAATTTTAATTTCACCCATAATTTTGAAGTGCATCACGTATATATATATGTGTGTCTATTACTATTACTAATTAGTTATTAGTAATTACTTATATATATATATATATATACACGATTTTTTATTTTATTTTTGTCATGGTCTTGTTGTCTCCCCTTGTTAGGTAAATTTGATTAGGTTATGGTTTTTTGGGCCCATGGTATTTGGTGGCCCATCGTAATGGCTTATTATATTCCTTGTGAAGATGTTATTTAAAGGTTTCAAGTATAAGTCGTCTTTGTCTCTATGTGTGTGCTTTGTTCAATCATTATGTTTGTTAGGTTTTGTTTGTTTATTATATTTTTGTAAACTTTGTATTTATGTATTATATGAGGAAAGATATCAGAATTCAATGTTTCATATAGTTATTATAAATGTTATATAAAAAAATAAACTAGGACATATAAAATTAAGATTTAAATGTCAAACAAAAGGCAATGTTAAAAATAAAACGTCATATAAAAAAAATTTGATGTGCAAAGTCAGACGTCAAATTTCAACCCTGATTACAGTTATAGGCAACGACTTCACATAATGCAGGCAACGACTAAGGTTGTGGTTTTGTTATATTTTATTGTCATATTTATTGTTAATTATAGAAAATTTATATTGTAATATATTAGCATATGTTTATGTTAACTTTTCAATTACTAAACATTAATTAAAATATTGTAAAATTGATAATGTATTCTTATAATACATTAATAAAAATATCATAAAGTTGATAGTATATTCCTCTATTACATTAATAAATAATTATTTTGAAGTAAATTTTATATTAAAAGTGGTGAATAATCTAAAGAAATTAACGAAATAAATTACTTTATCGTATAAATTGCGCAAAATCTACATAAACAAGGAGCAAATTAAATTTAATATGGAATGTGTATTATTTAAGTTTGATTGAGAAATCCAAATTACAAAACCCTCAATGGTGACTTCCTACTTTGAAATGATGCAAATATGTGTATACAAGACAACAATTAAATTTTAGGACCCGAATAATTCGTAGTAACACCTTTAGGTCTTTTCGAAGAAGTACGTTATGTACGCATGTCATCTTATGACGGGTTACTTTTAAGTTTGCTGGGGGTTGATGACGTTTGTCCCTCCCTTTTTGTCCTTTGGTGATGGTTCAATGTCACTTCGTGAATTCAAACAGTTGGCCCAGACTCCTCCCAAATGTCAGAGGGTATACACTTTACATACTGTCCATCATAATCACAATCTTCATCTTTATAATGACTTAGGGTTTTCGACCTGCATTGAGGAAGGCCGAGTTTCTGTTGGTTCAATTATGGCCCCCTGTGCAGATGGGGTTTCTATTTTTCCAATCGTCGGTGATGGAGGTTTAATCGTTTTGGCCCACGTTGATCTCTTGGTTCACTTCTAGATCCCTGTGAGGACAGGGTTTCTACTTTTCCAGTCGTTGGTGATGGAACTCTGAGATTTCCTATTTCGGCGTCTTCGTCTACGAGTGCAGGTCTTGATGTTTGTTTTGATGCTGCTGGGGTTTCTGCTGGTTCACTTTTGGCTCCCTGTGCGGATGGGGTTTCTGTTTTTCCATTCGTCGGTGATGGAGGTATTATAGTTTTGGCTTGTGTTGAGGATGGTATGGTTTCTTCTGGTTCACTTCTGGCTCCCTGCGAGGATGGGGTTTCTACTCTGCCTGTCATCGGTAATGGGACCTTGAGATTTCCTATTTCGGCGTCTCCGGCTACGGGTGATTTTCTTGACGTTGATTTTGATGTGATTGGGGTTACTCATTTTACTACATTACCTGACTTACCTTGCTTAGTTTCTGCTTCTCCTTCTCGAGTGAGGTTTTCCCCTGTTGGTGGTCCGCGTTCGAAGCGTTTGAAGTAGATTATCAAAAAAATTGTTAAACCTATTTTATTGGTTGTGGGTGTGGATGTGGCATTGAAGGACATTGTTTTGACCAACGAACTTACCCTGGTGGGTCGGTTTAGTGGACGCAAAACAAATGTGATGGGTGTAAATATTTGGGCAAGAAATTCCTGGGTGGAGTCTGTGATGACGGTTCCTGAGGTTTTTGTGTTGTCACATGGATGACTGGCCTTTAAATTTCATTCTCCTTTGGATGCGTCTTTTGTCCTTGTAGGTTCCTCGAAATGGGATGGTGTTGCTCTTATGCTGAAACGATGGACTCCTCTTTTTGTTCCACACTCTGAAAGGTATGACATTATGCCCATTTGGGTTAAATTACCCTATCTACCTTTCGAACTATGGTCTTTGTATTTTTTTAAACTTGTGGGGAATTCTTTAGGGTCTTTCGTGGATGCATATTTTTTTTTAAGACTGGTGTGATGTGTATGGGTAAAGTTTTATTCAATCTTGATTTACGTAAGGGTTTGGCAGATGATATTATGATTGAATGGGGTAATAGGGGTTATTGTCAACCTTTGGATTATTTGGGGGTCCCTTTTCGATGTAATCGGTGTCACTGTTATGGCCATGTTATTGCACAGTGTGAGTTGTTTAAAAAAAAAAAGTTTCCTCGGGATTATAATTCTGCTAAAATGTGGTGGGTTAAGAAGGATCTGGTGGTTCCTATAGTTGATCCTTTATGGTTTAAATAATCGGCGGATGAGGTTGTTTTAGAGGTACATTTATCCTCTCATGTGGATCCTTTGAGGCATGTTTCACTTGGTCTTTGTGAGACCTATGCTTTACCTTTCTCTGGTTTGGATGTTGAGCCTTTAAAACCCTTATGCCTCTCACATATTTCTCTCATTGATCATGGTCTTGATGTTTTGTTTAGGGATTTGGGGGAGCCATATGTCCCCTTGACTGGAGACTCATTAACATGTGTTGTTTCTTCTTTTAACCATAATCTGGGTGGTTTAGGCTTTGTCTCTCCTAAAAAGGTTTCTCCCGCTAAAGCAGAAGGATATTTTTTGAGGTCTTGTTCTAAATATCCTTCGATTGGTAATCGTGATGATGATGGGAGTCATTTTTTGTCTGAACCTTCTGCTAGTAACTTGTCTATGTTGGAGCCTTGTGCACTTATTCGTACTATTAGTTCAATGAAGCTTGTTTTTTCTTTCGGTCAACATTCTGGGGTGCTTAGAGCAAAGGATGCCTCATTTTCTGTTACTCAATGCTTGTTCTTTCCCTTAACTATCATGATTTAGCTAGTTTATCCAAAAAATTAAAGTTGCATAGGTTGGTAGAGGTCAACATCCGCATGTTATGTTTTTACATGAAAGTATGTGTCATGGGAAAGTTATTGTAGTTGAGTTGGATTTTTTTATTAAAGGATGGAAGTTTGTTTTTGTGGATGCAAAAGGCAAATCTGGTGGGTTATTGTTGGGATGGAAGGTTAAGTGCTTTCATTTTTTGAATGCTTGGGCGGTTGTATCTGGTATTGGTGTTTCTCTCTATTCTATTGAACTCAAGATGCCTTTCTGGTTTGTTAATGTTTGTTAATATTTATGGCCCTTATTTGGAGCGGGAAGGGTTTTGGAATAAACTTTTTTCTAAACATTGCATTGACAAATAAAATCTTATTTTAGGTGGGGATTTGAATTTTACTTGTGATTTTATGAGATTCGGGGGTCTCGGGCTCATGTGGATAGTCTTTCTGATTGTTTCACTTTGAAATTGGTTGATTTTGGTTTGGTTGACATTGAGCCTTCTATTCTACTTCCCACTTGGTCTAATATACGAGTTGGTTTTGACAGTATCTGTAATAGACTGGATAGAGTACTTGTTTCTGCTAATTTATTGGAAAAGGATTTTAGATTTCATCAATGGGTTGGTCATGGAGGTGATTCAGATCATCATCCGATTTTACTTCATATTAACAATGGAGAAGATAAGCCACGTGGTCCTTTTAAGTTTAATGCAAACTAGTTAAAGGATGAGGGTGTTGTCTCTATATTGAAGGATACCTAGAAGGTTTATAAGGAAAATTCTTTGGTTTCTCCTGCCTCACATTTTGTAGAAAAATTTAAAAAATATTAAAGATGTTTTTATTCGTTGGTCTGTTCATAAAATTGAAAAGGACTTGAAAGATTTATTGGATATTGAACAACAATTGTCTGAGTCTTTTAATCAAGTTGGGTTTGGTTTTTTTACTGTAGAGGATAAGTTAAATCTACTTGCCTTGGAAGCTCATAAACGACTTATTCTTTTAGATCATGAGAATGTTGCTCATCAGAAAAGTCGGGCCTTGTGGCTTACTTGTGGTGATGATAATACTTCTTTTTTTCATAAGTTTGCTAATTTCAAGAAAAATGTTAATTCCATTTGGAATATTGTTGATGACCAAGGTAATATGGTTGAGGGTTTTGATTCTATTACTGCTATCGGGGTTAACCATTTTGAGACACTCTTTCAGGAGCACAAAAATATTTCACTCCCTGATATTATGAAGATTGCTAAAAAATTCCCCTCTATTGTTTTTGTTGATGATAATGCTGAACTTATGTCCTTTGTTTCTATTAATGAGCTTCAAGTTGTTCTAGCCCTTTGTAAAAATGATAAAATCTCGGGTCCAGATGGGATTCTTGTTGAGGTTTATAGGGATTTGTTTGATGTTTTGGGCATGGATTTATTATGGGTTGTTGATGAATCTAGGAGCAGTGGTAAAATACCTGCTATTTTTAATACTACTCTAATTGCATTAATCCCGAAATTTGATTTTCCTAATTCCTTTGAGGATTTTAGGCCTATCTCTCTCTGTAAATGTATCTATAAGATTATTGGCAAGGTTATATCCACTCGTATTAAGAAGGTTTTATGTAACTATATTTCTGCAAAGCAATTTGGATTTCTTCATGGGAGGCAAATTCATGATGGTGTGGGGGTTATTAAGGTCGGGTTGCATACTATTAAGAGCAAGCATCTTAAAGCGATGGTTTTAAAAATTGATCTCTCTAAGGCTTATGATCTGGTGAATTGGACCTATCTACGGGTCATCCTTTCTCAAATGGGTTTTGTTGTGTCCTTTATCTCCTGGGTGATGGGAAGTCTTTTCTCTGTTTGTTTGCCTTTCTTATTAATTGTGTTGCTTCCTCCCTTTTTAGACTTGGTCGTGGTCTTCAACAAGGCTTCCCTTTAGCATCGTTGTTGTTTCTTATTGTTGTCGAAGGCCTTGGTAGAGCTATTCTTGTTGCTAGGGACAATGGGGAACTTGCTAGACTTTCTTTTGGCAATGGGATTTCTTTAACACGTGTTATTTTTGTTGATGATATTGTTATGGTCACTGATGGTTCTGATAAGTATTTATTGACTTTGAATGATGTGTTGATTTGTTTCTATAAGGCATCTGAGAGGTTGAGTAATGATGATAAATCCACCTTACTTTATGCAAGTTTGGATGAGTTCGAGTTAAGTAAGCTCATGAGTGTTTTTTTTCATTTTCCTTGTCTATCTTTGAGACATTCTTGAAGTATCTTGGTTTTCATTTGAAACCTTGTAGATATTTCATTAAGGATTGGGACTGATTGGTCGGTAAAGTTGAGAATAGGATTAAAAATTGGAGTCATCGTTGGTTGTCTAAAGGTGGTAAGTTGATTTTGGTGAAAATTGATCTTAACACTATTCCTATATATTGGATGCATTTTTGGATCCCTTTGGGTATCATTGAAAAGATCAGGAGAATATGTTTTAAGTTCTTATGGTCTATTAATCTCAATCATTCTTGTTTAGCATGAACTTCATGGAAGACTTTGGATTTCCCTAAGTATCTTGGTGGATGGGGTTTAAAAATTCTTGTTTTTTTTCTCAAAATCTCTTGCAGCCAAGAGTGATTGGAATATTGTTCACTGGTTTGGTTTGTGGGTACATATTTCTATTTAGAAACATATTCAACCTTTATCTCTGACTGATTGGATCAGAAGCTCCACTAAACAATGCATAAACATTTCTATCTGCTGGAAAGCGGTTTTAATGTCCTTTGATTTAATTGGGGATGGTCTTGTATGGAAGGTTGATAATGGGACTCATGTACATATTGGTTCTAATCCTTGGGTTGGTTGTAAATGGAGACATCTTTTACCTCCTCATTTGATTGAATGTTTACATAACCATGGGTTTTACTTCCTTAATGATATTGGTTATCATGGTACATCTATATTGTTGGAGCAAGGTTGGCTTTCTTCTGAAAATATTGGTTTAGTGGATATACAAGATGTTTTGGTATGGAATGGTTATATAGATATTCTTAAGGTTAGTAATATTAGGTTATGTTATGTTATTGATGAGTTGGTACGAATTTAGTCAAAATATGGGAAATACTCTCCTAAAGATGGTTATTTACAGTTTATCAAGGATAGGACTGATGTTGAGATTTTATGGTGGTGGAAAGCGGTCTAGAAATTTAAATGCCCACTCAAGTCTAAAGTTTTTATTTGGTTTTTACTTTCTAATAAAGTCTTAACTTGGTATATCTTATGTAGAAAGGGTAGGGAAGGGCCTGGTAGATGTTATTTATGCAAGAAGGCTGGTGAGTCTAATGTTCATTTGGGGTTGGACCGTTCTTATACTAAATGTGTTTGGTTTGAAATTGAATCCAAGATACAACTGAAAAATTTATGGTTGGATGATTCTGTGGAACATTGTCTTAAGACCTGGTGTTCAAAAGAGGAGTTGAAGGATATTAGATCTTTGCCTTTAATTGTTTTATGGTTTATTTGGAAGGCTAGAAATCATAGTTGTTTTGAGGATTTTCTTCCTCTTCCTATTCATGTATCTATACAAAGTTTGGGGGTTTGAGGTCTATTCCACAGGATCCTATTTTCATCAAAACCAGATTGATGGTTGAGGAAACCATAGATAAATATTTTCCATGGGGTTATTTTGAAGGATCAGCTCTTGGAGATCCGCAAATTTGTGGAGTTGGTGGTCTAATTTACTTTTTTGAGGAGCACTTTGTTAGGTTTAAGGTTGGAATTGGGTTTGGTACTAACAATTTTGCTGAAATTCTTGGTTTAAAACTATTACTCAGGTTGGCATTGGATATGCATATAACAAAGCTACAGGTTTTTGGTGATTCACATATTATCATTAATTGGGTAGCTGGTCTGTATAGAATACATAATGTACATCTCTCTCCTTTTTTGAATGAAGTTATCGGATTTTCTGAGATATTGGAATTTGTGGAGTTTAAGCACATCTACATGGAAAGAAATGCTTTGGCGATGAATTAGTAAAAGCTGGCACTACTTTGCAGGAAGGTTTTTGACATATTTTTGAACATAATTTTTCTGAAATATATGAGTCTATTCTGCCTTTTTAGATATGGTTTGGTTATGACAGGTAGGCGACAGTTCGGTGATGGTAGGAAAAAAAATGGTTGCATAATGTGTTTTTATTATATAATTTATGTGTAAAATATAATGTTTTTTTAACAAAAACAAGTATATATATTTTTTATTTTTTGAGAAAAATATCCAGGATTGGAAAAGCAATTTCCAGTTCAAGCATTTACATTTCAAGAAGAATAACTATTGCTAGCCAATCAAAGAATAAGCAATTTCTTGCAAAAGGAAAGATGAACTCTATAATGAACTTAAGGGATTGGATGAAATACAATGGCTTCTCCATTAAGACTGAGTTGACCTTGAGCCAGAAGGCAGCCTTTGTTTGCCAAAGAATCCACCCTTCCATTTAATACTCGCGGAATATGAAAAGAATCAACCTTTTCAAACTTATCCATTGTAGATCGAATTCTCTACAGTATTGAATGCAAGGCTGAGTTGTTAAAAAGGCCTCCCACATTTAACATTTTAATCAAGAGTTCTGAGTCCCCAAAAACTTGGATTGACTTAAATCCAGCCTCCATTTCCAAATGACATGCCTTGAGTAGACTATAACTCCCGGCTTAGTTATTAGACATTATACCAAGCACCCAGTTGAAGCATGTTTCCAACATCCGATTAAGCGTAATTAACAACCCCCCAGCTTCGGATATCCATGTATTTCCCTTGGAAGCTCCATAAAAAAAATACAAGTAGAGGAAAATTTCATCCACTTGTTTAAAAATTCAGTCTTATTGCAACAGATTCTCCAATTTGGAAAGCAAGCAGGTTTATAGGAAATCGATTTTCGAATACCTAGAGAACAATTTCCAAGCCACGCTGTTACCTCAGCTAGTAGTGAAGACAAAGAGAAAATGTTTCGCATACTTTTTGAAACATGGAGTTTAGTTTTATAAGCAACTATCTCTGGAGTTGAATGCTTATTATTAAAAATCCCGCCGTTCCTAATTAGCCATGGCATCCACCAAATATACTTCAGGATTGTTTTCCAGAGCTTCTTCCATTCAACGCCGATTACAACAGAGCTATGATCTTGTAAGGGAATCATCTCATGCCACGAGGAGAAGAGAGCAATGACAGAATTTTGATAAAAAGGTGAAGCAGACATGCCGAAGAGAACTAGATCCCAAACCTGGTACGTAAAGGCACAGTTAATAAAGATGTGATTTGACATTTCTTCATCTTCATTGTAGATACAACATCTAAATGGACCATTGAACCCACATCTCTCAGGTTTTCTCCAGTCAACACTCTCTTGTGCAACAAAATCCAGGTGAAAAAATTCACCTTAGGAAGACAAAGAGGGGATCAAATAGACTTCCAAATTGATGGAGAAATGGTTGAAGCAAGGGACGACTGAAGATCTAAGTAGCCTTGAGCAGCTGAATATTTTCCGGAGCGACCCCACCCCCATCTATCTTTGTAGAAGTAGTTAACAGGAGCTAGACCAGTTAAGGATAGAATCAACAATTTTTGTTGAGAAAAGAGATGATCCAAAAGCATTGGAAAGGTCCAGCCAACCCAGTTCCCATCTCTATCCCAAATACATATATCTGCCAGCCTGAGGAAGCCTTTGTTGGTTAACCAATCCTTAATCTGACTCAATGAATATATAGAGGAGAGGGGGAGATTTCCCAAGATCTTATCCTCCCATAGAAAAGTCCTTTTCCCACTTCCAGGAATTCTGTAGAGCTGACGTTGGAAACTATCAAATCCTCTTTGACATAGATTCTAGATTGTTGTACCTGAAGGGGTGTTAGCAAAACTGATATTTATCAATGAGTCTCCCTTGATATATTTCTTCCAAAATATCTTGCTGTCTGGATGATGTTTGTCTGGGAACAACTGCCATATAAGCTTTGCTCCCAAAGCCAAGTTTTCCAACTCAGGGTCTCGGATTTGCAAACCACCCTCTGAAGTGGGTCTTTTAAGTATTTCCCAATTGACTAAATGCAACTTCTTCTGATTACCTTTTCCACCCTCCCAAAGGAAATCACGAATAAGTTTGGAGATTTGGGCAGAAATGGACTTGGGGGAAAGAAGCAGAGAAAACTGAAAGATGGGGAGAGCTGAAAGAACAACCTTAATCAAAATCAATTTACCCTCCGTAGTTAACCATTGACCACCCCAGGAAATAATTTTTTATTTAAATTTACAAATCACATCCAACCAAAGCAATGGAGGGCTGGGTCCTAGAGTTAAGGGAAGCCCCAAATACTTGATTTTATCCCACTTTTAGCCAGGAAAGCCCAAAGAATGAGGAATTCTAAGAAGAGACAGATGGACAACATTCCAACCAAAAACAACACTCTTTCTTTTGTTAATCAAAGCACCTGAGGATGAACAAAAGTTTTGCAAAATTAAATTGAATTCTCAAGCAATGATAAGGGAAGCCCCTCCCAATAAGAGAGTGTCATCGGCAAAAAGGGCATGATTAATAGGATCAACACCACTTGCAATCTTAATACTAGGAAGGGACCCAACAACCATTTCAGCAGAGTTTTCTACTTAACACTTCCACCATCAAAATATAAAGGAAAGGAGACAAGGGACACCCTTGGCACAACCCTCTTGTAGCTTGAAAGAAATCAGCAGGCCTACCATTTACAAGAGGCAAAATTTAGGGCCTGTCAATGCAGGCTTTAATTAAACAAACAAACTCAACATTGAAGCCAAAAGCGCTTAAAACTTGGTAGAGGAAGGAGTGCTTGACGCAATCAAAAGCGTTTTTCATGTCTAACTTGATGAGCATTCCTTTCTCCTTCCTTTGAACACTGGAATGGAGAACAAGAATCGCATTATCTATCAAATTCCTTCCTTTAACAAACCCTCCATGAAAAGGAGAAATAAGAGATCCTAACAAAGGTTCCAATCTATTAGCTAAGAGTTTGGCCAATATTTTATAAGAAGCATTACAGAGAGAAATGGGACGGAATCTATCAAATGATGCAGGATTTACTTCTTTAGGGATCAAGGATAGAAAGGTAGAATTAGAGTTCCCTTCCACTTTATCTTTCTTAAGGAAAGCAAAGATCATCCAGAGGAGATCAAATTTAATAGTGTTCTAGCAAACCCTGTAGAAATGGATAGAGAATCCATCCGGCCCAGGGGCCTTATCCATCTCCATAGCCAAAATAACATCTATCACTTCTTTCTCGGTGAAGGGTTTCACAAGTCCAACATTGTCGACATGGCTGACCAATGAAGGAATATTTGATAGAAAATCAGAGTTCAAGCTTTCATCAGAGATACCATCTTCTTGAAACAAATGTTGGAAATGCTTGGTGGTAGCCTGTTGCAATTGCACTTGACCTTTAATAACATCACCATCAATAGTGAAGATTTCATATATATGGTTACGAGAGATCCTGGACCTACATTGACGATGAAAAAATGTCGAATTTTTATCCCCAGCAAGAAACCATAGGCTATGAGATTTAAGTCTCAGATGTTCTTCCTCTTGACGAAAGGAAAGGGAAGCAGAAGATTGTGCATCCTGCTCAACAAATAGCTGAGAATTTGATATTTCATTGCTTTCCATACTAAGCTGAGTTTCTACTAGAACCTGGACTGTTTCTTCCCTGCTTCTCGTTGTATTTATGAGGGGAGTTTTGATCCAGTGTTTCAATGCAATTTTGGTGAGATTCAAATTTTTTTCCAGACAAAGCTGGAGAGCCGACAATGAACTGAGACCATACTTGGGAAATTAAACCCCCGAAACCATCTATCTCGACCCAGAGAGGACTGGACCAAAAAGGAATTGGTCCGAGGTTTTCTTCTTTTTCCAAATGGAGAGTGATTGGAGGGTGATCTGACATCAACTTTGGCAGAATTTTTGAGGTTATAATATTATCATCCAACAAGGAACTTTGGACAAGGAATCTGTCCAAATGAGTTGAAATTCGAGCCGTCCCCACTCGGTTGTTAGTCCAAGTGAAACGCCCTTTCTTGGGCTTGAGATCTAGAAGATCATTAGCTTGAGACAAGGAATCAACCAGCTCCTGAAATGGATCCTTGCCCCGATTTCCACCTCTTTTCTCTTTGGGATCGAGAATAACATTGAGGTTGTCAACCACAACTATTTTTGTAGGAGAATGGGTTTCCAAGTAATCTAACAGAGTTTCCCAACATATTTTTTTCTCAAGATAGTTAACTGGAACATAGAGATTGAAAAGAGAAATGGATACCTTGCTAAAAACATGTTGTAATTGTGTGAATATCCAATGCTGAGATACAAACGAATTTTTAAGGAGAAAATTTTCATCTGACCATAAAGTGGCAATACCCCCAGAAGTACCCCGAGCACTTACAACCATGCCTGTGTTTTTTTTCGATTTAGACCTACTGATAGATAAAAGAGCATCCTCTTCTATCTCTGTTTCTTGAAGCAAGAGTATGTCCAGGGGATTCATTTTAAGCAGATATTTAACTGCTTCAACCTTCAGAGGGTTCCCCAATCCCCTGCAATTCCAGGAATTTATCTGCATTATTTACCCGAGGAAAAGGGAGTAGCACCACCCTTTGGGGGAATGTTCCTCTTACTTTTTCCAAAAGACAATTCAATGGTAGGCTGACTACCCTGCATCTTAAGCCTCTCAGCTTCTTCCTCTCTGATCTCCTTTTGAGATTTCCTACTAGAATTTTTATTGAATTGCCCATCATCTTCCGAGGAGCCAGAAGACTAAACTTTCTTCTGTAGCGCACCTCCATAAGAGGGAGAAATTGGAGGTCTTATGGGAGAAAGGTCCTGCATGCCAACCGCTACTTTGAGAGAGTCTAGTCGAGATGGCTCATATTCCTATAGTTCTATGTTTACATCTGCCTCTTCTATATCAACTTCAGATTGTTAAAGCTCTCCTTCTTCAAGGACATGAGAGATCTGATCATCAGCAGAACTAAATATCTCAAAAGGGTTTGAAGAGATCGTGACATTTCCTTCTACCAGATATTTTGCAAAGTTATTCATAGAAGGGTTTATTCCTTTACCAACATATCTCACTGTATTTTTCACCAATTTAGATGTGCCTGCTTTCTGAACTTGCTTCCATTGATTTGGCTTTTCTTTATCTGTAACTTCTTCTGGTTTTTTCTTACAATTATGAGAAAAATGGCCATATTCATGGTAGAAACGACATTTAAAAGGAAGATGTTCATAATCAAGCTCCTGAAAATGGGACCATTCGGTGACATTGAGATTGATTGCCTCAGGAAGCCCAATCTCTAGGTCGATCTCAACACAGATTCTGGCACAAGAATATTGGTCTTTCCTTTCTATCCTATCAAAGTATTTACCAAGTTGATTTCCAATAGCTTCCAAAGATTTTGAATTCCAGCAGTGGAGGGGAAGATGGGAGAGCTTAACCCAGACAGGAATAGCTGAAGGGACATCCTATGAAGGGTCAAAATCCGGTGTCCACTTGTTCAAGTAGAGTCCCCGAGGACCCATAAAATAAGGACCATTTCAAAATATAAGATTTCGATCATCTACTGATTCAAAGACAAAAACGTAATAGCCTCTGCCAACTAGATGATTACGTATTCCGTCTGAGAACAAGGGTCTCCAATTTCGTTGAACCCATCCTTCAACGGCCTTCGGGGATGGCCACAACCCAGTAAATTGACCTATGAGACTTCGCTCTGCTAAATTCAAGGCAATCTGACAAGGTCTTTCTGCTGGAAGATCAACATAAGGGATGTTTGACTTCTTCACAAAGGACTGCCCCATAGGACTTCCCTTTCTCTTCCCACACAAAGCAATGAGGTGTTTGAATGCCTCAAACTTAGGAGGAAGAGGAGGAGGACCCCCTTCATGGGCCATAAATAGCACCAAGTACCTCTGACAGAAAACTGGACAATAAATAACACAAATCCAGGGAGAACAGACTACGTCTGAACCAGTATTGAAATAAATACAAACCAGGTAGAATTCAAAGTTCCGCAACTATGACCAAACACTTCAATCCAACACTAGGATCAAAGCGAGCAGCATTTGGAAATCTTCAATGGATCAAGGACACCAAATTGAGCAAGATCTAGAAAGAAAGAAACAATAACCTCCTCGCATCACAACGAGCAAGAAGAATCTGCAAAAATCCCACATCTAGCAACAAAGAAACTCCACCAGCAAGAGCTAATGAAGCTCACGATCGCATGCAAATCAACCTGCAGCAAGTAAGAGTCCGCCAGGAAACCAGACGATCTCTAGAAAATCTTCTTGGAGTAAAAACAAAATGTTTTTATTTTTATTTTTATACAATGGATTATAACCTATTTTGTTTTATTATATCATTTATGTATAAAATTTAAGATTATAATCTATTTTGTTTTATTATATCATTTATGTATAAATTTAAATATAATTATTGAATGTATTTTTAATGGATTATAATCTATTTTATTATATTTATGTATAAAATTTAAATATAACTATTAAATGTTTTTTATTTTGTTTTATTATATCATTTATGTATAAAATTTAAATACATTATAATCTATTTGTTTTATTATATCATTTATGTATAAAATTTAAATATAATTATTGAATGTTTTTTAATGGTTTGTGATCTATTTTATTTTATTTTATTATTTATGTATAAAATTTAAATATAACAATTAATGCTTTTTATTATATTATATTATATCATTTATGTATAAAATTTAAATACAATGATTGAATGTTTTTAGTGGATTATAATCTATTTTGTTTTATTATATTATTTATGTATAAACTTTAAATATAATGATTGAATGTTTTTTAATTCCATATATAAGTGATTATAATAAAAATTATCTTTATAAATATATGATTTCTTATATATGTTATTATCTTTGTAAAATGTTTTTAGATAGATTATGCTGTGGTGTTTATTGATTTTGACCTATGATTGAATGTTTTTTAATTCCATATATAAGTGATTATAATAAAAATTATCTTCATAAAGATATGATTTCTTATATATGTTATTATCTTTGTAAAATGTTTTTAGATAGATTATGCTGTGGTGTTGATTGATTTTGACCTATGATGCTTACATGGAGGATAATGGAGTTTGGTAAGTTGTTTTTGTTTCAAAGTTATGTTTCTTCTTGTTTATAGATGGTCATTATTTTTTGGATGACAATGTTATGATAACAAGAATGATAGGTTGGCAATGGTTGATTTTAAGACCAAGACATGTACATATTTGTAAGTAGTATTTTTGGGGGAGTTATAGAGGGAATTGCTAGGTGTTGGTGTAAACAACTTCCTTGTAAAGAGGGAGTGTTATTTTTTTGGGTTACTCTGAAAGTGTTTACACCATGTTTGGGATGCTTGATGAGATTTTGGGTACATGGTGTATGTTTAATTCTTGGATGGCCAGGGATGGATTTGAGCATGGGATGTGGTTCATGATGGATTTACGCAATTGAGTTAGATTTCTCGATGATTGCTTGACCTCATATGATTATTGGCTTGGTATTCTTCATTTAGGTATTGGAGTTCCCTTAACAATTTGGTGGACTCCCTTCATGATGTACACATGGAGGAACCACTTGCTTCAAGAACACTCTACATGGGACAAGGAGCATTCTACAACTTGGAGGAGGGTATCAGGCCATAGTTATCATGTAGTAACTTGGATTATTTTTTATGAGGATTGGATTTGGCTCAAGGATGCCTAGGAATCTTATGGTATTCTTGTAGGGGAAAATGATCTAGTGGAATACAATGCTTAGGATTATTGATGTAGTTTATGGACGCTTTTGATGGGGGATATGGGATTTCCTTGCATATATACATCACCTCGAAGTCATTATTATGCATGACATCACTATGGAGCACGTCAAATGTAATTTAAAGGGTAGTATCTCACTTGTGTTGACATAAAAATGATCATTGTAGGTTTCTTGTATGGGAATATGCCCACATTGGAATGTTAGAATTATTAACTCTCATATAAATATTGGAAGGAGAAATTATTTCCATCCACAATATTATTTTTCATTCATATACCACTCTTGTGTTGAATGTAAACTAGAGAAGGATGTGCAATAACCTCTCTCTATCTCTATTTATAGCCTTTGTTTGTACTTGATCACTCTCTCTCTTGTGGTGTTAGGGTTTGTAGGTCTTCTTGGAGCATCTTGGAGGTATAAGGTTAGAGTTTATTCCTTGAAGGTTAGAGATTAAGGCTTTGTGATAAAACCATAGGGTGAAATTGCGATGAAGAAGAGGAGGAGAGGACATATTGTCATGGAGGACATGATGGAGTGATTCTTGCATACTAGCTCTCCTTGGTTGATAGGGTTTTGACTATTTTCCCTCGAGAGAAGGCTATGGTATGCCTTTGTATGTCATCTTGAACATATTAACGAATTTTATAGCTATCGAAAGGTTGTGTGATTTCTATATTTCAATTTCAGCCATATATGTTCTTTATGCATTGTTTTTTACAACATTACATGTCTTGTTGATTTGACATAAAGTAAAAGGACAATTTGTTAAGCATTTTTGACATATAGTTGGAGAGATAAAGGATTGGATTTACTATTTTCATATTGTTATTGTATTTCTATTGTTGCTAGTGTAAAAGAGAATTTTCACGTTTTCTTTAAGGTTGATAAGTTTCCCTAAAAGGGTCTAGACTTATCCCTTTAGTTTGGTATATTTTATCCTTGGATTACTAGAAGTTTGGGTTGATTGGAAGTAAAATATTGTAATCTTTATGTTGTTGTTTTGTACATTGTTTTGCAACAAATCTATCACTGAAAATTCACATGTCTATGTTCCAAGAAACCTCTAAGGTTAGATATGAAATTTTGGTTTTGCATTAAAATTGATAAATACATCAGTGAGGGACAAAATCCCATAGATATCTAGGGCAATTTACATAGCATATTGGTATCAAAGTAGTTTTCTTTGGGTTTTTTGTGGGAAAATGCAGGGTCTGTAAATTAACTTAAAGAAACAAATCACACCCTAGCCATGGCAAATGAGTATAGTAAAAATCCATGGGATGAGTTGGAGGAGAGATTTTGAAAGCTAGAATCACAACTGTCGAACATCTCTTATAACATGGTGATCCTTTTTTTTAATAGAAACTGTAAAAGAGTGTATATTAAAGGGGTTGTGAACAACCATTTAGTACAAAAATATAGTAGTAAGGACATGGTAGATGGAGAAGAGAGTTTGAAACAAAAGTAGGCCAAAGAGATGGCGTTCTAGAGCCGCTATAGTAGTTCCTATTCTGAATTATAACAGTAGTAGTGTAAAATCGAATAAATTGCTGATTTAAAACTATACAAAAAAACATGTACTAGATGGAAGTCATTTGGGTTTTCCTAGAAACCCTACAGGCTGGGTGACAGAGTCTTCATCCATTCTCTGAGCAACTGTTCCATGATTATCTTGGACGTGACTGCCTTGTTTTAGCTACACCAATTTCTGGAGGTCTTTTGGGATGCGGTCAATTGTTCCCATCATCTCCTTTAGGTCCCTATCATGATCATCAATTCTTGAATCATGGCAACTGGTCTAATAGGAGATGTAGCGCACATCATCCACCAATTGCTTGACATCTTTTGTCGTTTCCTTATTGTCAGCAACTCCAATAGCCATGAAGTCTACCAAATGTTGAATGTTTACCTTCAAGTAATAAAAGCCTTCCTTAACGCTGCGATGAATCGGGTCCATGCCTCTGTGCTCCATGCCAACTAGAGGGGGAAGATTGTTGCTGTGTAAGTTCTGAATAAACTCGTGAGGAAGAACATTAAGCCTGTCCACAAATTCACTGTCGAGAAGCTGAGAGAAAGCACCCTCTACCGGAGTCACAAATGTTTGAGTGAACTCGAGAGGTAAACCAAAGGGCCTATCCACTGTGTCACCGACGAGCAGCTGAGAGGGGGATCTTTCTGCTTGATACACGAAGGAAAAGAGTGTAGCCTCAGGGTGAACAAGCAGAGAGGAGAAGTGGCTCACGAGCTCTCCAATTACAGTATCCAAGGGTTGGGTAAAGGTAGGCTGAGAGATACTCAGAGACAGGAAAATTGTGGAAGGAGACCACCCATGTGGAGGCTGGTAAGGATACGACAAAGAGGAATGCAAATCAACGCCAAGAGAGAGCTCAGAGCTTGTGAGAAACAAATGCATAAGCGGAGGAGGAAGATGGAGGGTATTCAAATCCTGTCTGGAGGCCATAGTGCATGTGAGAGGATAGACATCAGTGTGAGAGTAGGATGCGATGTGAAGGAAGGAAAGTACATGATTTATGAGAGGGGACAAATCGTAATGGAGAGAGGCTGGGGGAGACCACACGTCCCAGCGTGAGTTACTCGGGCTAGCAGGAGGCAACACTAAAACCGAAGCCATGGTCAGGAGCAGATTCAAAATGAGGTCTAGAAATGGAGAAAAAGGCCCTAGGAGTGACTTAGGGAATAAATTTAAAACAAGCCTTTGAGCCATTGAAAGAGATGGAACCTTGGGGGAGAGAGGCACCCCTATTTGCCAACTTATCATACTTTGCATTATTCTCTCTTAATATGTGGTAGTAGGAAATGCTAGGAGGAAGAGGAAGATGAGTGATTTTTTCATAATACCTCCTGTATTTTATGGAGCTTGCTGAATAACCTATTTGCATCTTGAGGATAACATGATGAGAGTCCTCGAAAACTAGCAGGCTTGAGATGAATCTTCAATCTAGAATTTCCAATCCTTGAAGAAGAGCCAACCACTCGGCCTCATTGTTGGTCTTGTGTCCAAATCCCCACGTAAAGGTCTTTACAGTTTGTCCTCTAGGGTAAAGGATTACCCCTCCTGCACCTGCCTCCCCCGACATGGTGATCCTTGTTATGTATCTCTAGAAATACTTTTTGGACCTTTTGGGAAGTTTGGTAGATCCAACTTCGAAGTTGGACTTGATGAGAAATTTGTAGAAAAAGAAGAACCATAAAATGAGCCAAATAAAGTGATATCAAGTTCCAATATCATCTCTTCCCTATTTCTATTCAAAATGGAAGCAAATGTGAAGGCCAATCTCTATCAATGTGAGATCAATGTCGGTGAGTAGAATCATAGTTGTAATAGTTAGAAATACATTTTAGTGTTTATAGCATATGAGAAGAGAAATAAATTCCATTTTCCCAACTGAATTTAGAAGGCCATGCCAAAAATTGGCCAGGAAGCCACATTTAGACACTTAGGTTAGAGGGTGATTCCCTCATAATTGAGTGGGAGGTATTTAAAACCCTCATTAAGTCTCGTATTTACCCTATAGGTATGAAGAACAGTGGATCCATAGGCATTAATTTATACAAAAGCAATATCAGAGAGAAGAATAGTACATCATTGACTTCATTAAACAATCCACTATGTTGGGAATATCTCCTAAAAACATGTATGCATTCCTCTAGTACCTAGGTGGTCTCTATAATCATTTAAGGAAGAAAGTGATACCTTTTAAAGCTAGGACCATTAACGAGGCTTGTGTGCAAGAAAAACTTTTGGAGATGGACAGGAAGGACAACCAAATGATTGCAAGTAGACATACCACCAAGGTGCTTCCATAGAGGAATCCATAGAACTATAAGAAGGAGGTAAGTACAAGAACATGCTAGCCATGGATTTAGGAATCTAAGTAGAGACAAGATTATCTGCTTAAGTTTTTCTCTACACTATAGTAGAGAAGGATGTGAACCTAAGTATCCTCCATTTAAAGGAAGTTAAAGAGACGATTGAACTCTTCCATATCAAGATCTAGCTCAAGAAGTCAAAGTTCGATGCTCTAGTTTATTTTTCTGGTTCACAAGGAAACCTCATAGCAAAAAATTTGGTTAGCAAGCTTAAATTAGAAGTTCATGACCATGCTAGCCCATACTCGGTAGGATGGGTGAATAAATATGTAGATCTCAAGGTCACTTGGTAGTGTCAGATGAAATTTTATATTAGTGTAATCAATGCAGGTATGTGTACTAGAAATTATTATGTATGGTGTAGCGTTTGGAGTCCCCAATGTGTACAAAATGGATTTGATCTTCATGAGGAGAGAGAACCAATACCACATGATCAAGGATGGGAAGTTATTCATCATAAATGCAAACAAAGGTAAATCCAAGATATATTTGGCAAGTGCTAACCAATCTAAGAAAATGATTAGCTCATGAAGGAATTTATAGTGATTTTCTTGACACATAATTGATAAGGATATGAATCAATAAAGGCAAGGGATGTGCTAAGAGTATAAACACAAGTTGGAGGAAATTCTATAGAGGCATAGAGAAGTATTTCAAGATATTAAAGGGTCACCACTTTACAAGAAAGTGGAGCATGAGATACAATTGTTGCCTAAATTTTCATTGAGAAACATAGGATTGTATAGGTAGTCCATATTAAGATACAAATAAGTAAAGTTACATAAGTTGTAACAACTGTTGGAGTTGATAGTAATTTAACCAAGTACTACAACTTTTGCATCACCTATCATCATAGTGTCCAAGAAGGATGGGATTTGAAGAATTTGTGTCAAATACACAGTTTTGAATATAGTTACCCTCGAGAATCTATACCCTTTACCTAGGATTGATGGCTTCCTAGATCAACTGCATTATGTCAAATACTTCACAAAGATAGATTAGAAATCAAGATACTGTTAATATTTGAGCAATAATGAAGATCTTTGAATGTTAAAATTTTGTCAATGAAGTACTGAACACATGAATCATTGAATTATCAAACACACAATTTAGTCATCTACATGACACAAGATATACCATGGGAAAACCCTCTCAAATAAGAGGATGAAAAATCCAACAATTCTTTTGAGTACAATAGATATATTTTAGAAAATGATTTACGACACAGTAGCAGATTGCCCGATAAGAGAGAACATAGAGCAATAGAGAATAATGATCATCAACATCAACCGTAATGAACTTTCCGAGTGCTTGTCACTTTAATAACAAGTCAAAACTCATGCCATGCAGAGAATATTGTATATGTGTGATAGAGAATGCTCCCCATCTTTCTTTCACTAGTGCCAAGTCAGTTCCTTGGATTCTTCTCCATGCAAGGCATATGCACCATACCTTCAATCTTGGTCTTTAATTGATAGTTAACTGTCATCGGAGGGAACTCATTATCTTTAACTGAATGCTGACCACATATCTAACATGCTAACATAAGTGTCATGGTGCTTAAATTTAAGTGTCATCCATGCAAAACACTTTATTTACTATTATTAACTTTGCATGGATCATATAAACTTTATATCTGAAGTACACATTGTGACTTAACTGAAGTTTACAATTTGAGTTTCACTTTGACATCATAAGCAATTTGAATTCTCTTATGCATTATATTGTTTCATTGCTTATCTCTTTATCTTACTGCAGGGTCCTCATGTGTTTATTAATTCATCATATCATATTATACTCATAATAATTGTCACCAGTTATGATCATATTTATTACTCTTGGACCATATAATCATTATAAATTTAATTCACTCTAGGGGTAGATAATCCCCAAAGGAGACTTAATAGTAATTTGTGACCATGGTTAGTAATATATGACATAACTTCTATGCTTCAACATGCAAAGCATTTCACCTCTATGACTGAAGGCTCACCTCTATGAGTATCCACTCTCTGGACGATCCATGAGAATCAATGACTTGATATTAACCACAAGTCTTTAGTCTTGATATTAACGACAAGAATTTACAATAGAACATCACCACCTCAATCATATGAGGATACTTAGTACTTGTTATCAACCACAAGCCCGTCTTGATATTAACCACATATTATAATGACTCCTGATGCTGTACATTTAACAGATACCACTAGTTACGAGTAAAATAACAAGACGCTTGGAAGACCACCTTCAATACAAAGAAAGTTTTATATGAATGGTTTGTCATGATTTTGGTTTATGTAATGTGCCATCAACATTTATCCTTTTGATGAATGATGTATTGTGTCACTTCCTATATTTGTTTTAAATTGTGTACGTGGAGGATATATTGATTTTTATCTCTACCTAGGAAGAACATATTGTTGAAAATAGTTGTCAATTGATGTCAAAGGAGTTCAGAAATGACAAAACCAGTGAACATGATCCAAGAGGCAAAGGATCGATGCAAGACGCAAAGGATCGAAATTGTACAGATCAACGGTTATATTTGAATCCGAAAAAGGATCAACGGTTAAGATTGAATCCTTATTTGATCGTAGATCGATGACCAAGAGTGAACCCACAACGAAATCGACGGTTCAGAGGAAATGTGGAAGGAATAAGGTGGAAGGTGAAAAATAAAATGTAAAGTAATATGGGTTTTGGCAACCCGGAGTCCGCCCTGTAGAATGCGGAAGGCGGAAGGTGAAAGGCGAAAAAGAAAATATAAAGTAGTATGGGTTTCTGCAACCCGGAGTCTTCCCCATGGAATGTAGAAGGCGGAAGGCAAAAAAGAAAATATAAAGTAATATGGGTTTCCGCAATCTGGAGTCCTCCCTATGGAATGTGGAATGCAGCAGGAGGAAGGAGAAAACAAAAATATAAAGTAATAGGGGTTTCCGCCACCCGGAGTACGCCCTGTGGAATGCGGAAGGTGAAAAAGAATATTTTTTTAAATACATTTTAGTCAAATTGTACAAGTATGTTACATGGATTGATGAACATGAATGAGTTTGCAATGGATCACTGGATCAGGAAAGGATCTATTGCTAAAAGGGAAATTCAGATGAATATTTGGTGAAGAATTATTATTGTAGAGAGGTAATTCTGGTAAAATTGCGTTGCAGAAAGGTATGAATGATAAACTTGAATAGAGTTAAAGAATTGTTAAAATGAAGAATTGAGTCTTCATGAAGAGGCATGATCTAAGAATGAAAAGGCACTTACATAAAATGTGTTAGAAGGTATCTATATACAAAATGATGAGTGAGAGAAATTGTCTCAGCGATACAGTTTAATGCAGCTGTAGCAGTTAGAGACCAAAGTAGAATCAAAGATAGAAATAGTAAAGCAGATATGAAGATCATAAAAAAATAGAAGGTGTTAGGGTGGAGCTAAGGCAGGCATCAAGCCTGTAGGGGGTTGTAGCCTCCTTCCAGCAGTAGCTGGTAAATAGTGTGTAGTAGCATCATGTCAGTAGTAGCTGAAAAAATAGGGGGTTGTAGCCTCCTTCCAATAGTTGCTGGTAAATAGGGTGTGGTACCATCCTTGTCTATTGTAGCAAGCAAAAACTATTTGTAAATATAATTTTGCAATAATAGGACATATTGGTGGTTTTTTCCCAATTGGGTTCCATGATAAAATCTGTGCTCTATGTTTCTTGTTGATTATGTGTGTTAAATATTAATTGTGATTTTTAAGTTATAAAAAGTTATCAATACTGATTCAACCCCCCTCTCAGTATTGTCCAATATTCTAACAATTGGTATCAGAGCGGGTTCCTTCACCACAATTTAACCACTAGAAGGAAGATCCTATTTAAAAACCACTATGGATCAATAAGAAGGATTAGCCACTAACATGCCTCCATTATTCACAGGAGAAAATTTTGCATACTGGAGTGTGAGAATGAAGTGCCATCTGATGTCCCTTGGATGGAAGGTTTGGGAAGCAACTGAAAAGGAGTATAAAATAGAAGACCAAGCACCTATAAACCCAGTGGAACCAGGCCAATATGAAGGTAATACCAAAGCCCTAAATGCAATCTTGAGTGCATTGACAAACTCTGTATTTACAAAAGTGATGCGATGCAAGACTGCTAAACAAGCATGGGATAAGTTAAATATTATCTATGAAGGGGCATCTAAAGTAAAAGAATCCAAGCTTCAAACATATAAAGGGCAGTTTGAGAGCCTTAAAATGAAAGAAGAAGAAAATATTGGGGAATACCTTCTAAGAGTAAATGAGGTTGTCAATGCTATTAGAGGTCTTGGAGGAAAATTAAAATAAAGAGAAGTGGTTAACAAGGTGCTAAGAACATTGTCAATGAAGTATGACTCAAAAGTATCCACCCTAGAAGAAAGAGATGATCTTGACCTTGTGACAGCTGATGAACTACATGGAATCCTCACTGCATATGAGATGAGAACAGGACTAAATGAATCTTCAAGAAAAGAAGCAACATTTAAAGTCCCATCCAAAAATCAATAAGAGAAATTAGATGATGAGGAAGCTCTTTTTATTAAAAAACTTGAGAAAGGTACTGGAAAATATAAAGGAAAGTTACCCCTAAAATGTTTCAACTGTAGAAGAATTGGACATTTTTCTTCAAAATGTACTTACCCTAAACAAGATGATGTTGATGAGGGAGAAACCTCAAAGTTCAAAAAGGGTAAAACAGGAAACAAGAAGAAGTCCCATGGGAAAAATAAAAATGTCTACACCATGGAAGATAGTGAAGATGCAGATACAAGTGAAGATGAAGAAACTAAAATTCTATTCATGGGTCTAGATACTCAAGGTTCAAATAGTGACTTAGATGTGGAAGGAGAAGTATACTTAAGAGCTGAACTTGTTAGGGCTCTTGAAGAACTTGAGAAATGCAGAAAAAAGAACAAATAGTAAAATCATGTCATTAATAACTTGGAATCTCAACTTCTAGATGCCAAAAGGATTGAGGAGGACCTAAATTTGCAGCTCAAAAGAAGAATACAGGAATCTAAGAGACTTGAATAAGAGATCATGCAATTCAAGAAAAAGCTTGATGAAGGATTTATCAAATCAAAGTTTGAGAACAACTCAAGGATTCTAGATGAAATCCTGAATAGCGAAGGATCATCAAGTGATAGATTTGGCTTGGGTTTTAACAAAGAAAAGAAGCCAGGATGTTTCTCTTTCACTAATCAAGGAGAAAATAAGAAAATCTATGCTGAAGCATTAAAGAGTCTAGTTAAAAAGCAAGAGAGCAAGAAAGTTGCCCTAAGTTCTCAAGATAAAAATAGAAATAATACGGTGCCTAAGAGACCAAATAGATACGGACATATATTTTTGGATCATTGTTACTCTTGTAATAACTTTGGTCATAAAGCCTTAAATTGTAGAGCTTATGGGAAGGTTCATGAATACAGGAAGAAGTCATCAAGTAACAAACCAAAAGGAAATCATAACCCTTTTGCACTTCTTCAAAAATATGACATAGAGTGTTACAAATGTAATAACCATGGACATATGGCAAGATATTGTAAACTGATGACTCCTACTAGGAAGACTATTGCAATTAAGTATCAAGACACAAAATAGAATAAGTATTAGAGGGAAAAGGAAGAAAAGGAAAGCCTCATGATTTCCCTATGTGCAACAGAGAAACAAAACCTATGGCACTTGGACAGTGGGTGTTCAAAACACATGATAGGTGACCCAAACAAGTTCATAAAACTGAAAGATAATAAGGGTAAATTCACATTTGGCTACAATATGTTTTCCAAGATAATTGGAAAAGGAACAGTTGTTGTCAATAACAATATCAAAACATAAAATGTATTGCTACTAGAAAACCTCAAGCCTAATCTCCTCAGTGTAAGTCAAACATGTGATCAAGGGCACATTTGTATTTTTGACTCAGAGAAATGTGAAATCAGGAAAAAGGACTCAGGAAGAGTTGTTGGCATTGCTATAAGAAATTCAAACAATGTATACATCCTAGAAAGTGAAAGTTAATGTTACTTAAGTATGGTTGATGAAAGTTGGTTATGGCACAAAAGGTTGGGACATTTAAATTTTGACAATCTTGTCAAAATAAGTAAGAAGGAAGTTGTAAGAGACTTGACTAAAATTGTAAAAACTCTAAACTTAGTTTGTAAACATTGTCAACATGGGAAGCAAACTAGAGCCAGTTTTAAAACAAAAGAACATATGACCTCACATCCTCTGGAAATAAAGCACACGGATCTCTATGGACCAACAAGAACTAAAATCCTACAAGGAGAATATTATTTCATGTTGCTCACTGATGATTACATAAGGATGACTTGGGTGACAGTTCTCAAATAAAAATCAGAAGCCTTTGAGAAGTTTAAAATATTCAAGGCAATGGTTGAAAATGAGACATATATGAAAATCAAATGTCTTATATCAGACAATGGGGGAGAGTTTACTTCAAATGAGTTCAATGAGTTTTGTGAGATACAAGGAATTAAGAGACATTTTCCAACTGCAAAGACTCCTCAACAGAATGGTGTTGTTGAAAGGAAAAATAGAACAGTCCAAGAAGCTGCCAAAACAATGCTTAATGAAGCGAAGCCGTCAAATGCATATTGGAAATAATAAATATACACAATTGTCTATATACTTAATAGAGGACAAGTTAGAGTGAATAAGGACAAGACTCCTTATGAACTATGGTATGGAAGACCAACCTCAGTCAAATATTTCAAAGTATTTGGCAATAATTGTTACATTAAAAGGAGCAAGGATGATTCTTGACAAGTTTGAATCTGGGACTGATGAAGGAATATTTCTAGGATATTCATCCACAAAGAAGGCGTATATATGTTACAATAAAATGTTACACAAGATTGTAGAAAGTGCAGATGTAAGAATAGACGATATAAAATCAAGAAGAGTAATAAGTCATGACAATGTTGATAATACAAATGATGAAGAAAAGGAAGGCTTGGAAAAGGATGAAAGCAATCACGATGAAGAAGAATGAATATAGAAGGAAGATACACAGGATGGTGAAGAAGAATCCCCAAGACCTGATACAAAAAATCCATCTAGAAGGATAAAAAAGAATCATCTGGAGACATAGATCATAGGTGATAAATATGTTGGAGTAAGTACAAGGAGACAACTACCATTTAATGAACAAGCCCTACTCTCAATAGTGGAACCTAAGGATTTTAGAGAAGCCAACAAAATGATGAATGGGTCGAATCCACGAATGAAGAATTATATCAGATTGATAAAAATGAGACCTGGGAACTTGTCCCTAGACCTAAAGATAAGAATGTTATAGGGACCAAATGGGTTTCAAGAACAAATTCAATCAGGATGGTCAAGTGATAAGGAAAAAGGCAAGATTAGTATGTAAAGGGTATGCTAAGGTAGAGGGGATTGATTTTGAAGAAACTTATGCCCCTGTGGCAAGACTTGAAGCAATCAGAATGTTTCTAGCACTCTCATGCCATAAATTTTTTAAAGTGTATCAAATGGATGTCAAATCTACATTTTTGAATGCAAAAATAGAAGAAGAGGTTTATATTGAACATCCTGAAGGTTTTCTATCATCATAAAACAAAGACTATGTTTGCAAACTGAAAAAGGAACTATATGGTCTCAAACACGCTCCAAGGGCCTGGTTTTCAAGGCTGGACAATTATTTAAAGAAACAAGGATTTAAGAGAGGGGCCACTGAAAGTAATCTCTACTTAAAAATCAAAGATAAAAATATGATCATTGTTATTGTTTATGTAGATGACATCATATTTGGAAGCAATTACAAATACTAAGTGTAAACTTTGCTTCTGAAATGAAGAAGGAATTCGAAATGTCAATGTTGGGTGAACTAACATTCTTCTTGGGGTTACAAGTTTAGAAAACAAACAAAGGAATCGTTATCTCTCAAACTAAGTACATCAAAGACATGCTTAAAATATTTAAGATGGAATACTCCAAACTTGTCGGTACTCCTATGATCACAGGTTGTAAATCAAGTAAGGACGACAAGTCTCTGGAAGTGGATCATACCATGTATAGATCCATGATAGGAAACCTGCTATATGTGCCAACTACAAGACCAGATGTGATGCAAGATGTAGGTTTGGTTGCTAGGTTCTAGTCAGGCCCCAAAGAAACACATGTAACTACAGTAGAAATAATTTTCAAATATTTGAAAGGTACTATGGAGTATGGGTTTTGGTACCCAAAAAGTAAAGACTTCATCTTAAAAGAATTTACTAATGCAGATTGGGTAGGAAGTATTGATGATCGAAAAAGTACCAGTGGAGTAGAATTCTTCCTAGGAAATTGTTTGGTTTCATGGTTAAGTAAAAAACAATCTTCCATTTCACTCTTCACAACAGAGGTCGAATATATTGCTGCTGCGTCATGTTGCACCCAAGTAGTTTGGATGAAGCAGATACTAGAAGACTTACTTGTCAAGTATGAGAACCCAATAATAATAAATTGTGATAATATCAGTGTCATAAATATGTCTAAAAACCCTGTCATGCACTCTAAGACAAAACATATACCAATAAAGTATCACTTCCTAAGAGAACAAGTATCCCAAAAGGTTGTCAAACTAGAGTATGTTACGACACCAAAGAACAGATTGCTCATATCTTTACCAAGACACTACCCAAGGAAGCTTTTGAGCATATTAGACAGAAGTTGGGAGTGATCCCCTTACAACAATTGTCAAAGAGGAAGCACAATTTCAAGGGGAGATATGATGATAGGGGGAGTTGTCAGAAGGAAGCTTTTGTCATTGCTGTCAACGGGGGAGAAAATTGACTAAAAGAAAGTATTTCCATCAATGCCAAAGGGGTAGAATGTTGAAAATAGTTGTCAATTGATGTCAAAGGAGTTCAACAATGACAAAACCAATGAACATTATGCAAGAGGCAAAGGATTGACAATGTACAGGTCAACGACTAGATTTGAATTCGTAAAAGGATCAATGGTTAAGATTGAATCCACATTTGATCGTAGATCAACGGTTAGGAGTGAACCCACAAGGGAATCGATGGTTCATAAGAAATGCAAAAGGCAGAAGGTGAAAAGGAATTTAAAGTAATCCGGGTTTTTGCAACCTAGAGTCCTCCCTGCAGAATGTAGAAGGTGGAAGGTGAAAAAAAATATAAAGTAATATGGGTTTCTGCAACCTAGAGTCTGCCCAACAGAATGCGGAAGGTGAAAAAGAAAATATAAATTAATATGGGTTTCCACAACCTAGACTCCTCCTTTTGGAATGCGGAAGGTGGAAGGAGAAAACACAAATATAAGGTAATAAGGGTTTTCACTACCTGGAGTCCACCCTGCGGAATGCAGAAGGAGGAAGGTGAAATTTTTTATTTTTTATATATATATTTTAGTCAGATTGTATGAGTATGTTACATGGATTAACAAACAAGAAAGTATCTGCAATGGATCAATAGCTTAGGAAAGGATCTGTTGCAGAAAGGAAAATTCAGAAGAATTTTTGGTGAAGAATTATCAATACGGAGAGGCAATTTTGGTATAATTGCATTGCGGAAAGGTATGACTGATAAACTTGAATAGAGTTAAAGAATTGTTAGAATGGAGAATTGAGTCTTCATGAAGAGGCACGATCTAAGAATGAAAAGGCACAATGGTGAAGAGATGCACTCATAGAAAACGTGTTAGAAGGTATTTATAGACATAATGATGAGTGAGAGAAATTGTCTCAGTTATATAGTTTAATGTAGTTGTATTAGTTAGAGACCAAAGTAGAATTAGAGACATAAATCGTAAAGCATATATGAATATCATACAAACACAGAGGGTGGTAAGGTGGAGCTAGGGAAGGCATTAATCCTGCAGGGGGTTGTAGCTTCCTTCCAGCAGTAGCTGGTAAATAGGGTGTAGTAGCATCCTGTCAGTAGTATTTGACAAAACAAGGGGTTGTAGCCTCCTTCCAGTAGTTGCTGGTAAATAGGGTGTGGTACCATCCTTGTCTCTTGTAGCAGGAAGAAACTATTTGTAATATAATTTTGCAGTAATAGGACGTATTGGTGGTTTTTTCCCAATTGGGTTCCACGATAAAATCCGTGTTCTATGTTTCTTATTGATTTTGTGTGTTAAATGTTAATTGTGGTTTTTAATTTATAAAAAGTTATCAATACTGATTCAACCCCCCACTCTCAGTATTGTCCAATATTCTAACACATATATCACATCTTATGCAAGTATTAGAGATCCTAAAAAACATCAATTATTGTCAATACTTGGGAAATTTGGATTTTCCTACTAGTTCTTAGTGTACTTGGGGCATGTTATTAGTGGGAGGGAACATGAGATTGGTCGTAAAAGGATGGATACCATCATGAAGTTCCCAATTCCTACCACCATCTCTATAGTTAGGAACTTTGTGTTAGCAACACATTACTTTCAAAAGTTTATAGTGTCCTTTTTAGCTATTGCTACACCACTCCGTGCAATAATAGTTGGTGGTAATAGTTGTTGGAGACATATACCATCATACACACTCTTTCAGTCAAATTGGCCTAGTTAAACCACTATCCTAAGTTTAATTGACATCAGTGGAGCATTAATTGCCATCATCCCAGTCATACCCATGCCTGCCTATAGTCAAGGAGGCTAACTTAGCCTTCCCTACAGTCAAGGAGGCTAACTGGAACACTCTAGGGGTTATCTGTGTGACATTAATGCACCTATTTGCTAACTGGTGGTTACTTTCAGTTCAATCAATCCGTTACAGTCAATTAAGGTGCCTCCATTCATTAAATATATTATTTAATGATTATTTTATTATTATTTAATGAACTGGAGTGAACAAGGCGCCTTCACCAACTTATGATGGTCAGTTCAGCTTCAGTTAACCTCATCAGGGTTTATTGGAGTCATGCAGTACTAGCACTTGATGGTTGGTTGCTATGACATGTGTTTGATCTCCTTCAGTTGAGATTAAGTCATTTATTGCACTCCAACTTCAGTTAGGATTGGTGAGTCAATTAAGGTTTTTGTCAAGTGGTTAATTGAGTGGTATTGCATGGCAAAGAGTCAGTTAAGCTAGACTCATGCATGGGAATTCGAATTGTCCCTTAGTTATTCGAATTCTTCATTTGAGTTAAGCCACGGCTCATGCATGGTATTGTAATCCTTTATTGTTTATATAATATACAGAGAGGAAACTTATTTGGTTCCTGAAAATTTCCAATTCATGAGTAATTGTTAATAATTCTTTGATGAGATTGAATCTTAGTTCCTAGATCAATGTGAAGAATTAATAATAGTTTCCAATGGGGAAAGAATTAGCATAATGGTTTTGAAGTGTTGAAACAAAATATGAGTCAAGATCTAGTTCTCACATTGCGTAATTTGTAGAATCCATTAAAAACAGATATAGATGCAAGTGGATATGCTATCAGAGTGGTATTGATGCAAGGATGTCATGCAATATGTTGTTAGTTTGAATTCTACATTCTATTACAAAATGGAAGAACTAGCTGATGGGAAAGGAAATTGTCATCCACATTAATCACCAATAATTGCAATATTTAGGGGCCCATAATAAGATTAAGAAAACAAGACAGTACAAGTGGATGTGATTTTCACAACTATTTCATCTTACCATCAAGTATAAGAAGGGTATTATTAGTAAGTCAACATGCATTCTTTCAAGGCCACCCACACCCAACATCACAACATTGGGTACTTTTATGCACATGAAACCTTTCATCCATGTTGCATACAAGGAGGAATACACAAGTTGTTATAAGAGAACCCGCGAGTGTAAGGTAAGTTTAACTGCAAAAAGGGGTAATGTTGAAGTAAACAGTATGTATCAAGGATCCAACTCATCAATAGAGTTATGGCCACTTAAATCCTTAGTGTCCTTTTGTGCAACGACAT
Source organism: Pseudotsuga menziesii (assembly GCA_001517045.1). Taxonomy (NCBI): domain Eukaryota; kingdom Viridiplantae; phylum Streptophyta; class Pinopsida; order Pinales; family Pinaceae; genus Pseudotsuga; species Pseudotsuga menziesii. The sequence continues at coordinate 249,668 of LPNX010120248.1, forward strand.
ATTTAATGTCATTACTCAGATGGAGAAGTGTCATTTTACTGTATAACGTATGCCTCCTAATTTGTGAGGTCAGAGGGTAGCGATGGCTGAAATACATTATGATATTTTAACTCGGAGGACTTAGAATCAAGGTTGTAGAGAAGTACCCGAAATAGACAAGGTAATTTACAAAATCATCACTAAGGATGCCATGTTCATTAATGTGGAACACTAGCGCCTTTACAACATAGATATACATCATATAGTATGGGAAATGATGCCACATATGTTTTACAAAGGTGGATCATATATCTACATGATTACAATAATAGATCTTCAACAGTTGGAAATAGTGTCATAAGGAGTGGCACAATCTTGTGCAACTTAGGTTATATAAGATGCAACACAAGGTATTTGTCCAAATCCATAGAAACCAGTGCAAATCCTACCATGTGAATACATAAGTCAAAGTCTAACATGGAAGGATATCATCGGAATGTCAGTTAGAAAGTTGTACTAATAACCAATGCAGAGGAATCCACCAATAGGGGTAGTGGATCCTAAGGTACTATCTTTGAAACTTCAGGTCTCCTTCTACATGATGTATTGTTTGGAAGCCATTTTGCGAAGAGGAAGGAACTGAATCATTCAACAGGTCACATGAGTAACTTGTAGACTAGAGAAGGGAAGATGTATGTAATATGATCTCAGAGATGAAAATGATAGGGATCAGTATGAATAGACCGAGGGTAAGGATCCTTGAACAATGAGCATGACACAAAGATGACCTAAGGTAGCTTTAAACTTTCAATGAAACAACTATATCTATCTGCCATGTAGGAGACATTAACAGATTCCCCATGCATTTAGAACAAGTGGAGGAGTAGTGACCCAAAGTGTTAGTTGAGATGGGAAGTGAAAGAATGAAACATGAGTGTCTGGAGGCTCAAACTAGTGCTTTGTTAAAGGATGACTTGCTACCAAAAAACTTATAATAAAAAAGTGCATTCCCTTCCTTCCTTTCTTGTTAAATTTTAACTAGTCCAAGAAAGTAAACTCAAGTCTTTATTCATTTTTTAGCAATCTTGAAGAAAAGAGAGAATAATGCTTGATATGACATTGATCCGTAGATTTTACGGGCCCAAATTAATGAATGCTCATTGTTTTTTCATAGTTTTGAGAGTTTGAAAACTCAAAAGAAGACTCTAGGGGGTGGTTTTTTGTAAATTTAGTCTCATGAGTCCAAAAACGTATAAAACAATCCAAAGAAGAACTCTCATAGCTTTCGAATAACTAAGGCATACCTTTTTCATACTTAGTCGACAAGTTCGGAAGAAGGGGTAAACTATCACCAAATCGACACTCCTTAAAAAAAGAAGCATGTAGCCTTATTTTAATGAGTGTGAAGGAAGGAAAGATAACTTAGAATGTTCCATTTATTTACAAGAATGGGAGAAACAACAACAAACTTGATGCTTTGTACTGAAGTTTAATGAGCATGACAATGACATAAAGAATGCTTGGAATCTTTTTCATGGTCTGATCCAGATCACAAAAAAGAAAAAGTAAGCTTGAACAGGTTCTTTTTTCATAAGTTTGGTCCTCTAGGACCGAAAAAGAGATAAACCTATACCTGAAGATACTCTTCTAGTTTCTGAAGAACATAGAGTATTCCTTTTTTGTAAATAATCCATAGGTTCCATAAAAGGTATAAACTTATACCGTTATGGATGATCCTTCATTTCCTTTAATGAGTCTGAAAGAACAAGTAACTCAGCTATCTAGTCATGTTTAAGGAGTCAGACCAGGGCTTGAAGATAACTCCATATGACCGGAGCCTTATTAACAAGGGTAGTTTAGAAAAAGATACAATATGAGGTTCATTTTCATGTGAAAAACAACTACAAAGGCTCCTGTAATCTAGCAATATGCGGCTTGGGTACCAGAATCGACAAGAAGTGTTCTAGCTATGGTAACCCATGTGAGGTAAGCTCTAAACCATGGAAGAACAACAATGCTTGAAGCGTAAAAAGTGGTTGCAGATCGTAGTCCATGTATAAAAAAGGAGATCCTAAGGTTTGTAAGGGGATACATTATAATGAAATATGCAAGGGACTGAATCCTATCCTATATGCTGAGGAAATATGCTCCAAATTCATCCATCACTTGGAAATTTAGGTAAGAAACAATAAACATTAGTCCAAAAAAATGAATTTGACCAAAACTATATTAATATGGGTAAAATTTTTGAATTTTTTTTTATAAATAGTGAAAAAAATGGTCAAAACATTATTCATTTGTTTTTTACCACAAATAACGCAAATTTACCTTTAATATTCAAACGACTCATGTGCTCAAACAAGTGGACGGATTTACAAACCTCAAGTTGCGGGTAGATCACCTCTCCTTTATCTTTCATTTCATGCTTTCAATTTTTAGTTTTTATGCAAAATTATGGTATTTTGGAAAGTTTGTAAGGGCACCACGTTGGACTCGTGGGTAGCCCATTGCAAACTTGTGAGTTCATGATGTAATTGTGGGTATGCAATGGGGAACCCGTGAGTGACACGCACTCTCACCACTACATAGTCGCGAGTCTTGCGGATATGGGGTTTTAACATATCTAAAGTCCAAAAAATTTGATTTTGCAAGAACAATGGTGCTCGAATGGAGGGAAAGAGAGCACAAGGAATTGGATAGGGAAGCATTAGGGGATCCAATGACTTGAAATGTCCTTCGAAGTGTTGAAATATTGTAACTTCAAAGGATATTCTAAATGTATTTTACATATGTACCCCAAGGGAGGTGCTCTTATTCCTCCATCATGATGTTATTATTGTAATTGGTCATCATAGAGTCATGAGGTAAAGTATACATTGTAAGTCAGGTCAATAGTACCCTAATATGATATAATATAATATTGTTTTGTGATTTCCTAGGTGAAGTCGAACCAGATACTTTAGTGGGGCTGACTTGTTAGATTAAAATTCAAGTGACAAAAAGAGTATAAATAGAGGAGTTGTGCTTCTCATTTGAACAAAGACTCACACTTCTGTATTGCACACAGGAGAGAGAAAGAGACATACCAGTAAGGAGGAAGATTACCATTTTGGGGGTTTTCTCTTATACATCTTATAGAGAGGAAGCTTTGTTGGGTTTTCTTCACCTTGAGGGTTTCCTAAGATAAATTTGTGTCTATCTTGTGATTTTGTTTCTTTGAGTGGTTCTGCATATGCTATTGTTATGAATTTGGATTAAACACTAATGATATCTAGCTAAGCATATGAAATCTCAACATGGTATCAGAGCTAGCCTGAATAGAACAACTTTCACAAGGTGAAACTCTCTTTCCTCTCCCTTCAACAAGAAATTAGGGTTTATACAAAAGTTGGAATTTTGAAGATATGTTTGTATAGATATTTATGCCTACTTAGAGCACATATATTGAGCCCTAGATCAAAGTTTTTGGGTGGGTAAATCTTTGGGAAATCCAAACCCTAGTTTGGACCTGAACCAGAAAACTGCAGAAAACCAGAACAAAAATTATGCAGAAATTGAAACCTCACAAGCAAGTTTTGAAGGGTGAATATTTGGGACCTCTAGAAACCAAGTGGACCATCCAACTCACCTTAGTCAAGCACATATCCTAGTAATTTCAGCTTTTCATTTTTGAGAAATTTCAATTTTTAGTGACCTCCTGGATAGGATGGCCCCAAGCACTAAACTTGACGATAAGATGGAAGGAATTGAAAACTTCTGAGCATGGAAGTATAGGACTGGTATCATTCTTAGAGAGAATGATCTTGACAATTACATGAAAGATGAAGCCCTAGAATCAGAAGAATATGAAGCTAAGGAGAAGTACCAGAAGGACCTAATCAAGGCAATGAGGATCATTGTTGATTCTATCAAAGATCACTTGATCCCTCAAGTGTCATCTAAAGAGACACCAAAATAAATGTATGATTCCATTTCCAGAATGTATGAGGGAAGTAACACCAATAGAAAGAAGAATTTGAGAGCTCAATTTAAGAGCACCAAGACGAGTAAAGGAGAATCAGTTCAAGATTACTTCACAAGGGTCTCCCAGTTCAAGGAACAACTAGGTGCTATTGGAGACTCTCTTGATGAATATGAACTAGTCATAACTGTTCTCAATGGTCTAACTAGACCTTGGGATTCATTCATACAGACTATGTGTGCCATAAAACAAAGTATGAAGTTTGACATTGTATGGGAAGACTACATCCAAGAGGAAGCTAGAGTAGCTAATATAGAAGATTTACTTAAAGAATATGATCAAGATCTATCCACCCATACCAAAAGAATAAGACAATCAAACTTCAAGAAGGAAAGTCACAAGGAATATGGATCTCCAAAGAAGTTTTAGAGGAAAAGAGAAAATAGTCAGAAGAAAGGCTACTCCAAATACCAATGTTATAACTGTCATAAGATAAGACACCTTACCAGAGAGTGTCCATTAAAGAAGAAAACCAACACAAGACATCATGCTCATCTAGATGTAGATGAGAATGAAGAAGAAGAAGAAGAAAGACCTTGAAAGAGACAAACAAAAGAAGAATATGTAGAAGAATATGTAATATTCTCTGCACTCTCTGGGTTTGTAACACTTGGAGAAGATACATGGATTATTGATAGTGGTGCCTCAAAGCACATGACATGGAAGAAGTAAACTCTGTCAAGACTTGAAGAAAATAACTCTCCTTAGAAAGTATCTTTAGGAGATGACTTTCAATATCCCATCAAATGCATTGGTGAATCAAGCTACAAGCTTGACTCTGGAACCCCCATGAAGATGAAGGAAGTACTATATGTACTAGGTTTGGTAAAAAAACTACTTTTCATCTCAACACTAGATAAGAAAGGATATAGAGTTGCTTTTGTAGATGGACAAGTACTCATGTGGACCAAAGGAAAGACAATTGAAGATGCCATGGTAATTGGTGAATAATAAGGAGGACTGTACAAAGTCAAGGGACATCTAGAGACAACCCTTATCCATGAGACCACTAGATCAAGTGAATTATGGCAAGGAAGACTTGTTCACATCAACTACAAAGAATTACCCTATGTGATCAAAGTGGTAACATGTTTACCGGATTTGAAGATTGATCATGAAGGTACTTGCAAAGGATGTGCAAGAGGAAAGAACATTAAGAATCCATTTCCGAAAATTGAAACAAAGACTAAAGGTACATTGGAATTAATTCATTCTAATGTATGTGGTTGTTAGAATATTAGAGTTAAGCTAAAATAGTTAACCTATCTAAGCAACCAACAACATATCATAAAAGATAAGAACATGAAAAGAAAAGGACAAGAGAACATTGATATGCGTGGTTCACCCTAATGGGTTACATCCACGGGAAGGTAGTCTTCTATTATCTCCAGAATGTCTTCTCCAATCTTACAAGAGAGCATAGTACAAATACCCCAAAGAATATAGATGATGTCCAATAGTGTCACTATAGTACCACTACTACATCAAGAATACATAATTTGTAGAGACTCACTTGACCGTATTATATACTAAGAGAGGAGGAGGAATTACTCTCACATATTGCATGCAGGATAATATAATTCTCCAAAATAACATCTCTTAATACAAAACCATGGACAAATACTCTACACAAGTAAATACAAAACCATATAACTATGGGTTAAATGTATTACTCTTTTACATAAGATTGTAGACAACTTCCGACATAATACAAAGACATTATTACCTTCCAAGGAATATATTATATTCCAATAGTGGTCCTATGCCCTCCATATCCTTAAGTGGATATGCATATTATGTCACATTTATTGATGACTATTCAAGAAAGACATGGATATATTTCTTGAAGACCAATAGTGAAGTGTTCGGGAAATTCAAAGAATTCAAAGCCTTGATAGAGAACCATTCAGAAAGAAGACATTGGGATCAGATAATGGTGGACAATATACTTTAAAAGAATTTGAAACATTCTACAACGAAGCTAGAATCAAGAAGGAACTAACCAATCCCTACAATCCCCAAAATAATGGTGTTACAGAAAGAAAGAATAGAGCCATTATGGAAGTAGTGAAACAATGATTCATGACCAAGACCTTCCCATTCACTTGTGGGATGAAGGAACAAGAACAACTGTGTATGCGAAAAATAGATTATCTCATAGTTCTCTTGGATTCAAGACTCCTAAATAAATGTATACATGAAATAAATCTAAAGTGATCCATCTCAAGATATTTGGTTATCCAATATATGTTCATATTCCGGAAGAGAAGAGAACCAAGTTGGATCCTTTCGGAAAGACGATTTGTTGGATGCTATGAAGTCTCCAAATCCTTCAGGATATACATTTCAAGATTCCATCATATAGAGATTAGTATGGATGTGACGGTCAATAAAGAAACTGCTCTTAAGAAATCCAAAAGGTGTCAGCTTGAAGAAGTACATGAAGAGGATGTACCTCCTAGAAAGGTAGAAGTTGAACCTTCTCTTGAAATAGTAGCATCAGAAGATCACGACATGCTATAACCTCAGGACCCCCCTACTATGGATATATCTCGAAAGAGAAAACCTGCTTGGGTAAGAGAAATCATATAAGAAGCAGAGAAGTATGGAGCTTTAGAAGGCTCCACAAGAACAAGAAAGAGATCAAATCCATTCTCCAGTTATGTAGCTTTGATGTGTGACCTTGTAGATCAAGAACCCACCGGCTACGAGGAAGCTACACAAAAAAGAGAGTGGGTGGAAGCAATGATGGAAGAATACTAGTCAATAATGAAGAATGATGTTTGGGATATAGTACCCAAACTAGAAAACAAGAGTGTGGTATCTTTGGAGTGGATCTACAAGATAAAACATGCAACTGATGGAAGTATTGAAAAATACAAGGCAAGATTTATGGCTAGAGGATTCTCTCAGAAAGAGGGGATTGATTATGAAAATACATTTGATCCAATAACAAGGTACACTTCCATCAGAACCATCATGGCACTTGCTTCCATGATGAAGTGGGATCTACATCAGATGGATGTAAATACAACCTTCCTAAATGGTGTGATTGAGGAAGAGGTATAAATCGAACATCCACAAGGATTTGAAGTCGAAGATAGTGTGACTCATGTATGTAAGTTGAAAAAGGATCTGTATGGACTGAAGCAAGCTCCTAGAGCTTGGTATGGAAGAACTGATAGCTTCTTGACAAGCTTGGGTTTTACCAAGAGTAAATCTGACCCTAACCTTTACATGAAGGATATGGATGATGAACTTGTCATACTATTATTGTATGTGGATGATCTATTTCTGACAAGAAATGAGAAACATATTACAGATTGTAAAAAGAAGCTAGATGAAGAATTCGAGATGAAAGATCTTGGATTAAGTCACTACTTCCTCGGGTTGTAAGGGTGGCAGATCCCAAAAGGAATCTTTCTGAATTAGTGAAAGTATGTAATATAAATCTTGAAATTATTTGATATGTTGGATTGTAAAGCCATGGCCACACCCATGGACACCAACCTGAAGTTGTTATCTATTGAATCATCAGAGTTAGTGGATATGACTTAGTACAGACATATTATTGGGTCATTGATGTATATGATGAATACAAGGCCATATATATGCTTTGTTGTGAGCACTTTAAGTCAATATCTAGTTAAACCTAGATGGGTTCACCTAATAGATGCAAATCACGTGATCAGGTACCTAAAGGGTACGATAGAGTTTGGACTATACTATGATAGAGATAATGAATACATATTGTATGGATATACAGATTCATATTGGGAAGGAAGTGCCATAGACATAAACAAAACCTCAGGTGGATGTTATTGTCTGGGATCCACCATGATCTCATGGTTTAGTAAGAAACCATCCAATGTTGCTCTCAGCATGGCTGAAGCATAATACATAGCAGCTTGCTCCGCTAGTTGTGAAGTGACATGGCTTCAGAAACTGATGTCAGGTCTATTTGACATGGAGTTGGATACTACAATGATTCTATGTGAAAACCAAAGTTGTATAAAGATGATAGAGAATATTATGTTCCATGATAAATCAAAGCACATAGAAATTCGATATTTTTATATAAGGGATATGGTACATAAGGGAGCTATACAAATCCAATATGTGAGTACTAATGAGCAAGTTGTTGATGTGCTAAGCACGCCTCTATCTTGAGTAAAATTTGAATACTTATGTGACAAGCATGGTGTAGTTCGAAAAGACTTTCCTCGCAAAGAGGAACGATGATGATATGGACCCTTCTTGGAAAGGAGAAATGGGTCAAATATATGGACTCTTTTCAAAAAGGAGGAACAAGTTGAACTTATGGACTCTCCTCGAAAAGGAATAACAGGTCAAAGATATGAACCCTCCTCAGACAAAGGGGGAGCAGTTTGATGATATGGATCCTCCCAGGAAAGGGGGAGTGATGATGAGACTGTCATTGATGATGGGATGGCAATGATGCTCTAGTATGAAAGAGGCCAAGTGCGTCTATAGATGTTGACAAGATCCGACATTCACTTGTGGATGATAGTGTCCTCTCTTGAGGATGGTTTTGTGGACAATAACACTCTTCTCTTGAGAGTGGTCCTTACTAGCAAAGGATTGTCCTACAGACATTACTCTTGCATGGAGAGTGTACCTACATTCATATGTAGATGCCGTAGAATACCACTCACTTGCAAGTGGTCCTATATTTAGCCCTAAGGATGCTCTACGTTGAGTTCTCATGGAAAACAGGTCTTGCATTCACGTGCGAATGATATCTACAATAGCAGACATTCCTACATTCATACGTGGATGATGTAGAATAACACTCTCTTGGGAGTGGTCCTAGATTTAAAGGTGAGGATGCTCTACGTTGAGTCCTTACGCACGACATGTCCTACATTCACGTGCGGACGAGATATGTAGTATTAGAAGTTCCTACATTCATATGTATATGCCGTAGTATAACACTTGGTTGCAATGGTCCTAACCTTAACAAGTTGAGGATGGTCTACGTTGATTCCTTATAGATGACAGGCCCTACATTCATGTGCGGATGAGATATACATTCAGTTGTAGATGATATGGTCTTGCATTCATTTGCGAATGATCCAGCTAGTCGATACTATGGACACTCCTCTTTAAAGGGGGAATGGATGATGAGGATTGCATCATCCTTGGACATATTCCATAAAGTGATAGGGTTTGATCATCCTGCAAAGGGATCATGTGTACTGCAGGTAGTGTTACAATAAAGGATCAAGAAGATCGAAGTGCTGCTTTAAAGGATCAAGAAGATCAAATTGTTGCATCAAATGATCGATAATATCGAAGTGTAGCTGCAAATTAGGATCGAGAAGATCAAAGTGCTGCTACAAAGGATCAAGAATATCAAAGTACTACTATAAAGGTTCAAGAAGATCGAAGTGCTGCTGCAAAGGATCAAGAAGATCAAAGTACAGTTACAAAGGATCAAGAAGATTGAAGTGCTGCTACAAAGGATCAAGAAGATCGAAGTGCTACCACAAAGGATCAACAAGACTGAAGTGTCATTGCAAAAGATCAAGTGATCGAGTGTTGCAGAAGATAAAGACTCCATGTTGTAGAAGACGATGTTCAAGTACTGAATACATTTAAGAGTAAATGTTCCAGTTGCTGATTGTTAAAAAATTCCTATGATGTATAGATGTATTACCTTGATACTGTTGAAGATGCTCTCTCTCGTTACTCATATAGTTGATTATGTTGTTGTCAGTAGAATACCCTTCTCGTTAAGGGGGAGTGTAAAAATATTGTAACTTCAAAGGATATTCTAAATTTATTTTACTGATGTACCCCAATGGAGATGTTCTTATTCCTTCGTCGGGATGTTATTATTGTAATTGGTCATATTATAGTTGTAAGGTAAAGCCTCCATTGTAATTCAGGTCAATAGTAGCCTAACATAATATAATATAATATTGTTTTGTGATTTCCTAGATGAAGTCATCCCAAATAGTTTAGTGGGGCCGACTTGTTAGGTTAAAAGTCAAGTGAAAAAAAGAGTATAAATACAGGAGTTGTGCTTCTCATTTGAACTCAGACTCACACTTGTGTATTGCACATAGTAGAGAGAAAGAGACATACCAACAAGGAGGAGGATTTCCTGTTTTGGGGTTTTATCTTATACATCTTATATAGAGGATTTTTTGCTAGGTTTTCTTTCCCTTGAGGGTTTCCCAAGATAAATCTGTGTCTATCTTGTGATTGTGTTTCTTTCAGTGATTTTGCATATGCTATTGTTGTGAATTTGGATTAAACACTAATGATATCTAGCTAAGCATATGCAATCTTAACACGAAGTAATGGTTTATTTAAGTTTTTTCGCACGACCAACATGCTATCTCATGTTCAACTTTTAGAGTTATTGGTGCGATTATGGGATCCTAAATAGGGTATGTTTGACCTTCAGGGTGAGACACTTGAATTAATTGTTGAGGATATATACTTTGTCACTGGTTTATCTCATAGAGGGGCAACGGTAAACTTGGGTGGCATCGGGCTTGGGGGTGATCCCCTCAACATCCAATATTATGTAAATGCATATTGTCTTCCAGGTACACAAAAGTCAGGAACACAAATAAGAATATCCCAGATAACAAGCTTTCAACTTAAAGCTCTTGTGAGCACTATTATCTAGGTGGTGGGTACATTTGCACTACATTTGACCACACAGAACCATATGCGTATATCGATGGAATGTCTGCAGAGTGTAGTATTTGACTAGTGCTTTGGGATGGTTATAAGTATGAAAAAAATTGTACTATCTAACTACAAGTTGGGAAATAAGAGGAACTTTGGGTATGCTAGCATCTTGGTAGCCTTCTTCTTTGAGAGAGTTCCTGCTTTGAGCCCCAGAGTGAGACTTCCACCTTCACCTTCATGTGATCCTAGGCTTACACGGTCAGGGGTTGTACTCCTTTGCTAAGGTGGTGGTGAAATCCGGGGTGGATTTGACGATGAATTTTATGCATGGTGGATCCGACAGGTGCTTGCCTTAGAGAATTTTCCCTATGCCGGTTTCGATTTTCATGGTGATATCAAGCTAATCCTTTCTGCAAGACAAGCATGGTGAGAGATGGGTGAGTTTTTATTTTTCAAGTATTTAATTTTTTATGAATTTTTGTTCACAAGTATTATATACATATATAGCTTATTCGAGTCTGAGTCATCTTTTATGTGATGCAGATATTTGGCCTATTTGGCTAGACGAGCATCCTAGGACCTATATTCAACTTGTAAATGGAGCTGTTGATGAAGCTATGCTTCACGTTGTAGAGGGAAAACTGGCCAGGCTCACTCATGATGTGCCGACTCTAAGGATGGAGCAGATTCCCATTTCCATGCAGGATCATGTAGTGGGTGTACCTTCATCTTGGTTACGCCTACTTCAGAAGGTGTCCAGGGTTGTGTTGTGCTACCGAGAGGATGTGGCGGAGGTAGTTGTAGTTGACGAGGCTGAGGAGCCTCCATATATTTTAACATGTTGAGGATTATGATCCTATTTTTGTATTTTGATCTATTTATTTACTAGATCTTCGGACCATAACTTGATGCATATGTACTTATTTGACCTCTCTCTCTCTCTCTCTCTATATATATATACACCACATGTTATTTACATGTGTTTCTATTTATATCTATGTATTCTTTTTAAAATGTGTGTGACAAATTCCATTCTAGTATGTAATTAGCATATGCGCCAGTAATTATGTTTTGATTTCTTGGAATATGTTGATATATAATATGCCCAAAATTTATTTTAAGTAACCTAATCCTAAAAAAATGACGTAATAGAGTAGGATGTCTCACTTGATAGACTCCATTGAGCTAAGAGACCACTAACTGAGAGTCAATTATGACTTCCAGGAATGTGATACCATGCGATATAACATCCCAAAGAAGCTCAATAACATCACTATATTCAAATACATTGTTAGTTGCATGACCTAAGCAAGTGCCCCCTGAGGCAACTAGTTGTCCCATGAGTGCATAAATGACCCAAGCAGTTGAAGCCAGGTTTCAAGTGTGATGGCTTGTGCCATCAATGAATCCTACGAACCACTCCAAAGACATCTGAAACAACACCAGACTACATAAGAAACACTAACCACACATGAACATTTACAAAATTATACAACTATAATACAAGAAAAATCATAATGCCTAAGCGTAATACTTCTTCAGGTAGATCCCATTTCAGGGCTTATGCATCTTGTTACCATCATAATCAATTAATTTGGATGCACCCTTCTTTATGACCTTAGACACAACATACAAGTCTAACCACATATATTTGAAAATACCTACCCCCAAGGGTTCCTTGTCCTGGTCGTAGACCAAGGCAAGTTATCCTTCGGAGAAAACCATAGGTTTGACAACTTTGTAGTATTGGTTATTTACCCGTTTCTTATGTGCTTCATTCATTGTAAGCGCATCTCTATGATGTTCATCTAGATGCTCTAGATGTAGCAAACCTTCCTCTATATCAGAAGTATTGGGTAGCACCTGAATTGAAATCTTCAGATATGGTATTTCACATTCCACCGGTGTGACTGCTTCCACTCCATGAATAAGACGGAAGGGAGAAAACATTGTGGTAGTATTAACCTTTGTTCGATATGCCCAAAGCACAGGATACAACATGATATGCTAGTTTTATATACTCGCATTAATATTCCTCTTCAGAATGATTTTCAATTTTTTTTTAACGGCTTCTACTTTCCCATTCACCTGTGGGTAAAAGGAAGATGAGTGGTCTTGCATAAAACCTAGCATAGTAGTCAACTCTGTCATCATCTTGTTCTGAAAATGACTCCCATGGTCAGTGACAATCTGTTTTGGGATACCAAATCCAATGATAATTTGATTGAACATGAAGTATGTTGTCGTCTCACCATCATCTTTAAAGGTAGGCATTGCCTCTGATAAAGGTAGGCATTGCCTCTACCCAATTTGTAAAGTAGTCTACAACAACAATGATGTACCTATGCCCCACAACAGACACTGGGTTTCAGGTCATGAAATCCACCCCCACTTAGTGAAGGTCCATACCGCGATGATGTGATAAAGAGGAGAAGGATGAAGCCACATATTTTTGGTATACAACTGGCATAGATGACAATGTTTCACAGCTTCTACGAAATATTTAAAGATGATAGGACAAAAATAACCAACACACAAGATGTTTTGGGTCATTGCTAACCTAGAAAAATGACCCCCACATGCTCCGATATGGGAATCATTCAGGACAAGCTCTACCTCCTCATGGGTCATGCATCAATGTAAGATGGAACATATCCCTCTTCTATATAATGTTTCTCCGATGATGAGATAGTTTTTAGCGTTCAATATTAACTTGTGTCGATCTTCCCGTGAGAAGGCCGTGGGACACTTCAAAGTCTGAAGATATAATAAGATATGTCCATACCAAGGATTGAAGGTTGATATTAAGAGAATGTGCTCGTCACCGAATGACTCATCTTCTATCACTAAGCTCTCATCACCGGGTAACTCAGAGAAAAGTTCCGCGAACACCAAGGACTTTTTGGATTTGGTAGACTAAAAATCTAAGTCAAACTCTTGGAGTATGATATCTAGTTATTAAAATTTCCCTTGATTATGCTTCAGGCTAAGACATACTGAAATGGATTCACGTCTGCAAATACAATATTTGTCCTAAGAAAAATGTAATGTCACAACCTCTAGAGGGCATAAACTGCGACCAAAGCCAGTTTCTCCACATGTGAATATATAAGCTCAGGGCTAGATAAAGCACATATGAGATACTAGAAGACATACTACTCAATCTTGCCATCCTCCTGAACTAGCACTACACCAATTGTAGACTCAGATGCGTCCATATACGATATAAAGTTCTTTGTGTAATCTGGCATACATAAAAGAGGAGCTGATAACCGTGCTTTCTGTAATGCCTCAAATGATTGTTGTGCGGCTTCGTCCCATAGGACTGGGGTGTCTTACTTGAGCAAGTGCAAGAAACATTTATTTATCTTGGAATAATTCACAATAAACCATCTAAGAAAGTTGGAATTCCCTTGTAGACTCTGTAGTTGTCTAATAGTTCGAGGAGGAGGTAGATTAACAATCGCCTTGACTTTCAATGGATTGACCCTTATACCTTTGTTAGAGACTATGAGGCCTAGAAGTCACCCTGATTTGACACAGAAGACACACTTATGGGGGTTTAAGTGAATCTTGTAGTTCCTGCATCTTTCAAAAACTAAATGAAGATGATCTGAATGATCTTTTCATTTTTGAGAATGATCCAAAAGATCATCTAAGTAGGGCTCGACAATATGCTTGATATCATGAAAAGAAAAATTCATAGCTTGTTGAAAGGTTGCCCCAACATTATTTAATTCGAACAAAATTTTATTGTATGGGAATGTAGCCCAGGGGAAGATAAAGGAAGTTTTATGCTGGTCCTTAGGTTTAATTTGAATCTGGTTATATCCCAAGAAGCCATCCATAAATGAAAAAAATTCACTACCTAAACACACATCGATAATATGATCTATGAACAATGTGGGGTAGTTGTCCTTAGGGAATTCCTTACTCAAATCCCTGAAATCCGTACAAACACGTATGGTCCCTTGTCTCTTATAAACTAGAATGGGGTTGGACACCCATTTCGTGAGAGAGATATGGTATATGAAACTAGCCTTCAACAGTTTTCTACTTCAGCCTTGACGGCTGGTGCTTTTCTCGCATTCATAGGTTGAATCTTTTGTCAAACATGTTTAACATTAGGGTATGTTCTAATCTCATGTTCTACAATGGATGGGTTAATTCCTGGCATATCCTCGTAAGACCAGGCAAAGACATTGCGAAACTCCTTGAATAAGGAGTATAACTGGAAATATATTCAAGTGAAGAATTTGATCCAATATGAACATTCTCCATGACATCAGGTTTGGTATAGATAATGATCGGTATGGTAGCGGAAATGTTTTCCATATTCCCCTCGAAAAATACTCCTTCCGTAGGAAAAGGGTTTACATGCTGATCAATACCTTTAAGTCTCATGTGGAGCTCAGAGTTTTCAATCCTTCTCAGATCTAGTAGGAAATAATACTTGTGATGTAAGTGTTCACAAAGTTTCTCGAGTCCTATCATATCCTCCAGAATGGCTTCATTAGATGGTAGAACCATATATAAGTAATCATACAAATAGCTTGAGTTTTCTACCCATGTAGGAAAATAAGCTTCATTTGACTCTTATGAGACAGGAGGAGTGAAGATGGAATCAATAGTAGCATCAAATATATCTTGGTAGGCTACTTTTGCTGCTGATAAGGGCACATCAGGCTCATCTTATGGAGGGAGAACCCACGGGTTAGTTCTATCTGCAGATATACAAATTTTCTTCGCTACACTAGTCGTGTCTAGGTATTTTATAGGAGCGAGCATATCAAAAGTGCCCATTAATTACGTGTATACCCCAACTCCTAAGCTCTCATTTGTTGGGCATGATTGATCAATCAAAGGCACATTATAGTCTAAAGTCACAATACGACCCTTTTGTGTATATGACAGTTCATCAACAGTCACCAACTTTGCTTCATGAGGGAATATGAGGACTCAGAAAATCAATGAAGGAATAATGCACATAGCATAGTTCCAAATTCTCCTAAAGAGTAAGTTATAATCCATAGGGGCATCAACAACTTCAATTCTATTGAAATCATTTTACCTGCCATTTTTATATCAAAAGAAGGCAGGATACCGTGTAGGCGGAAAGATCTTTCATTGAAAGCGGTCATCAAAGTGTTAGATGGAACTAACTAAGGGGATCCCAGAGCTTTCCAACATGAAATAGACATTATGCATGTGGATGTGCCTTCATCTATTACCATTGTCCAATTGTTTTTTTGCCATAGACTATGTCGATCGAAAAGGATACATGGTAAGGTAGACCGGGTTTAAAATTAGATAGATTAAAATTAGCCATCAAGCTTGCAGACTCCATACTACCGATAGCTGCCAAAAGTGCATCATGCTTCAAAGGACAACTTTGTAGAACTTCTAAGGCTGACCTTGCAAAAGGATTTTGGTCCAGATCCTCCACAGCTGAGTAGTTGGGAGTAACCCTCACATTAGGATTGTGAAATGTCTTTTTGAAAACATCTTTCTGTATCTTTGACATAGGATCAACCGTTTTTTCGATTGAAATTGGGATTATGTTTCAACAGTCTGTTTATCTTTCCGTGGAGGCTCAGATTCATAGTTTTTGTATCTAGTCTGTAGTAATTTTTGAGATCGGACCATGTTAATATATGATTGATCAATAGAGGGAGTAGTCTGCATGCCCCCGGCATTTTTTGGATCACTAGAAGTCCCATTTTGTCCTTGCGGGAATGGATTTTTAAGGGCGACAGGTTGTTGTTGTTTCAACAACTTCTGAGTTTGATCCATTAGGGGACACTAGAAAGTGAAATGATCTTCTTGGAAAATCTTGCAAGGAAACTTAATTTTCTTCTTTTATTTTTTACCCCCCTTAGCATTATTTGTGTGTTTTTGTTTATTCTGATCTCCCTCACCTTTTTTACCCTTATTTTTATTCCCATCAGACTGATGAGTGCCCTTATGGGTGGATTTCACATTATAAATATTTGTAGTTTGGGGTGAGGGAGTGGAAGCCTTGGCTGCCTCTGCTGCATACTGTTTCACTGATAATTCATGTATCCGTTTCGCTAGTGATTCTACAGTCAGTGATTCAACTAAACCCACAACATCGTCGACATATGGTCTAGGCTTTGGTTTTACAAAGTCTATATTGGACCTTAGCGCCTCATGTATAATCTCATAGAGAATCCCAGACTAAGCATAGATCAATTCCAGTTGCTTGTCCCTGAGTATGGATTCCTCCTTCGAGGTCACTCCTGAAGTTGGAACATCCTTTGAAATGTATGGCAGTAGAGATTTCAAAAACCATTCCAACAGAAATATGAGAGGAATATTATCTTTAATGAGCCTCTTCCTTCTTCTCCACTCCTGAATATGGTTAGAGATGTAAGTGGCATTATTTTTTCAAAAAGTCGACAAAAGGTCTATATCAGCATCATACCATACATGAAGTTGAAATTGGTTCATAAAAATAGTTGCTAGATCAATAAAACTATCATAGGTGGCAGAATGAAGTTCAATATACCATTTAGCCACAACAATAGTCTGAGTTCTTTGAAATAACCTCATCCAAATCGAATAATATTTTAGTGAGTTAGAGGAACACCATAAGTGAAATGTTGGGACATGGTCACCCAGATCCTCTCCAGTTTTTCCTTAGAACTTGGGAATATTAGAAGTAAGTTTGATAGGAACCAGTGGCCAAGTTGTATCGTTGCGCATAGGGTCATTCATAAGTTTTGAAAGGTATGGTAAGTTTAATTTTGCCATAAAATGTAATCTAAGCCTAGTTGGAGATTGACATTGAGGAATTTGGTGTGAGGATGTTCCTGCACCAATGTTCCCAAAAGATTGGTTAGGGTTGCCCCCAGCCACCGGCTGTGAAGAAGTAGCAATGTTCTGAAAAGGATTCCATCCAAAGGCTAAGGGATTGTTGACTTGAGGTGTGTTATAGTATGTTCGACTGATTTCGGTTGAAGCTGGAGTCACATATACAGGAGCTATAATTCCCCCACTAAAAAGTGAGAAAGGAGAGCTTCTGATTGGTGTAGCCGAAACTTGATTAGAAGTTTAAAAGTTGAACCCTGAAAAAGGATTCTTACTTCCAGATGACATACTTGCATAGGTAGGTGTAGGAGCTACATAAGGTGAGGATGGAGGGATGTTCCCTCCAAACCATGGAAAAACTTGGAAAAAGGAATTGGAACCAGTAGGACCACTTTGAATATTTTGAAACAAAGGATAAGATGTAAAGGGTACACTGGGTATTCCAATGACAATCATACTAGACAGACCAACAGTGTTTGAAGGTGTCGAGGGATTAACCACTCGAGCACTTGGAGACACCTAGGTTTATGAATTAAAGTTTAAAGATACCATTGGCGTGGTAGATACATTTGGCCGTAGTGCACTCAAAGGTGAAGGAGAGAATCGACTGGCTACCATGGATGAAGTGGGTGTGGACATATCCACCAAACCTTCTCTTGAATTAGATATGACAAAACTCAAAGGAATACCAATTCCATTTGGATCGAACAGATGAACTTGTACAAGATCTCTTAGGTCAGTAAGAGGTGTGTTGTAGTTACTTGCAAACTCTTCATCTTGCAAATATTCAATTTCTACTAACAAAGAATCAGTCTAAGTGTATCTAATTTTAGGTTCCCCTGGACTTTCGCTAACACAAGTTGATTCGAAAGAACCGTTTGTGTTCAACCTATTCTTTCAAGGAGGCAGTGGAGGCTCCACTGTTGAAATTAGAGGAAGGTTTTTCAACCTTTGAGACTTACGAGGAGGTTTATCCTCCATAGTTAAAGATTTTATTCACACACACCTATAGGTCAGACTAGATCACAAGAAATCTAAAGAGCACACCACTAAAATTTTCCTAAGTATCATAAAGCAAGGCAGGTAAAATATAAACCTTCCAAAGGAACATATGGGATGACGAGAGCCCATAATAGACCAATGAAGATCGAATAATATTTACCTGGGGTCCCGTTACAAGTTTTATAGGTGCAAACGTTTGAATCACCAACAACCCTCCCAAATTATTGTATGAGGTTTCTTCCCAAGTCCACCCTAGGTGCAGTGGAAATATCCTTCCACTGACACCTATGAAAGAGACCTACGTCAAGATACTAAGGCTACCAAATCTAAAAAAATATTTTGGTGGAACAATCGCAGGTCTGACTGATGTGCATGGGCAAGCTAGAAAATACCAAAATCCAAACAGTACCGACATCACATGGGGACATAATGTGTTACTGGATGAAGCCCTAAATGCACAATAGTCCTGGTCTATGCTCGAACTAAGTATTGGAGGGGTATATCCACAACTTAATCCTCACATGACCTCATGCTTAACTCTTGTGTTAGAGGAGATTTCCAGTTGATATTTTTGTGAACTTGGATTTCCTAAGAGATAAGTCACTATGTATGAGTTTTAAATGATCTTGGATAGGTGTAGATTACCTATTCCAAGACCCTAGCCTAAGCTAGGTGGTGTAGACCTTAGAAAGAAAATGTTATTAGTTAATTTTAATTAATAAGCGTTCTTTTTATGGTTGTTTTTACTCAGGGTAGTGGAAGTGAAACTTGTGATGTTATGATCTCGCTTAAAGAAAAAGCATGAATGAAGTAAAAATTTTAAATTACAATTGATATTCAAATTCATTTTTTTCTATTTCAAAACAAATGAAGTTTACCTAATGAACTTTGGAAAACAAATGCTTTTTACTTTTTTTTTGAAAAAGTGTTAAAAACCAAATGTGCAATGTGCCTATCTAAGACCATAAATGCAACTAAATGATTTGTTTTTGTTTTATTTTTCAAAAAATCAAAATGCCAAATGCAACTTAATGCACATAAGTAAGTCATAAATATGAACACATGCAAGAATAAGAACCAAAAATTCATATCTTACAATCACAAACTCCGAAAACTCTGCAAAGTTGGACAAAAACCACTTGGACTGGACTACAAGTGTAAGAAAAATGAAGTAGACCAAGAAAATGGAAGAAGAAAAGGTCAATATAAATAACTAAAGCAATCAGAAAAAAATGAGTAGATACAAGTATTGACAGAGGTCAAACAATCAGAGACTACTCATACTCCAACCAAGGATGCCAAGAGGGAAGACCTAAAAGGAGTCTTACACATACATTCAACCTAACCTATCGAAAAGAAAGCTTACAAAAGAAAACTAATAGAAAACAAACCTTACAAAAACAAACTAACAAATATTTGCAACAAATAACAGACCAGTAGACACCTAGGACACAACCCCAAAAGCAGTTGGGATATCAACAAACGCTCAGAGAAGGAAAACCTTAGAGATTTGTACACCTATCTACAAGAACACATGACTACTATTTGACAGAACCATGAGTTACTCACGACTGTACTTAAGATAACCTCCGAGTTCACAAGGAAATCACAATTGTAGTTATAAGAAACCCGCGAGTGGTTCCTAAATTTTTCAAAAAGAAAAACAAAAAGGCTAAGAACCCTAAAGATCTGACAAGTACTCACTGAAAATCAATAGTTTCAATCCACGAATAGAAACAAAAAGAACAAAAACTGGAAAGAAAACTCAATTGAAGAGACCCCAAAACAAACTAGACTCCCCAACAGAGTCACCAGTTCTATTGCTAGGGAATATCTATCTTATGACTTGAGGAAAAGGGTCGCCAACATACTATAGGTGTGACTAGTAGAAAAATAGTGTTGAGAGAAATATACTAGAGAATAAGAGATAATGGGATATGTACCTTGTTTTGGATGGTTGATCCAAGCTTTAACTCTTCCTCTCCAATGATCCCAGGCTTCTGATCTTCAACACTTGAAACAAATATTTATATTTCCTCACATTATCTTCTATTGTTATATAAAAGAGACATGAACATATATCAATTGCATTTGAAAACAAATAACAAGATAGATCATAAATCATAACAATAAAAGCATGCATCAAGAAAATGATGGAAGTAAAACACTCTTTATTGATGAAGTTCAAGAAACATTACAAAACCGTGTCTAAGACAATGTTCTTCTACACAACAAGACTTGAGTCCTCCTTGCTCCTCTCTCCAATAGAATCCTCCAGTATAAACTTGTCCTCAAAATTGCTTCCCCTATCCTCTACCCTTCCCCTCTTTTTATACTTGTTTGGAGAGAAGGAATTCAAGGCTTAGGATGGTTGGGGAGGTTTCCAAACCGAGCCCAACTGCCCCGAGTTAATCATATTTTTATGTTTAAACTATTCTTAATGAAACTTGCAGGTTTATGGGGAGAAAATCATGAGTGACTCACAAGTTTGCTAAAGGGAAGTCATGAGTACAACTTCTTAGAGATAACACGTGGGTTGCATATAGGGTGACCCGTGAGTAACATGCGAGTTGTTATAAGAGAAACCGCGAGTGCAAGGTAAGTTTAACTGCAAAAAGGGGTGATCCTGAAGGGGTGATATTGAAGGATCCAAATCATTAATAGAGCTATGGCCACTTCAATCCCCAGTTTCCTTTTGTGTAACAATATATTTAATGTCATTACTTGGATGGAGAAGTTCCATTTCACTATATAACAACACCTTTGTCCAGCCATTTCAAATTAAGTAAGGAGATGTGTCCCAAGACACAAAAAGAGATAGAATACATGTCTAAGGTTCCCTATTAATAAAAAATTGGTAGCTTGATGTATGACATGGTGTGCACAAGACCATATATTACACATGCAGTGGGAGTTGTGAGAAGGTATATGAACAATGCAAATAAAGAGCATTGGAGGGCAATACAATGGATTCTTAGGTATTTGAGAGGTACCACTTCTCATGCATTATGTTTTGGAGGTTCAAATATTGTTCTATACAGATATGTTGATGCATATATGGTAGGTGATAAAGACAATAGAAGGAGAATCAAAGGGTATGTTTTTACTGTAGGTGGAACAACAGTAAGTTAGATTTCAAAACTGCAAAAGGTTGTTGCACTTTAAAAAATGGAAGTAGAGTATATTGCTGATACATAGGCTAGTAAGGAGATGATTTGGTTGTATAGGTTCATGAAGGAATTGAGTAATAAGAAGGATAATATCAACTAGTATAGTGACAACCAAAGTGTCATATATCTTGCAAAGAACTCAACCTTCCATTCCAAGACTAAATATATACAACTCAAGTACCATTCCATAATATTTGTTCTGGAAGATGAACTATTAAAGCTGGAAAAGATACATACTAGCCATAATCTTGTAGACATGTTGAAAAAGGTAGTAACCATAGATAAATTGAGTTCCTTCCCGTTTTCTGTTTCCTTCAAGCATGAAGGTGAAGATGAGAAATTTGTCAGGTCCAAGGTTCAAAGAATAGTCCATCAGATGTAGCAGCGGTGGATTTGTTGTGATCAGTCTCCAAGTGGGAGATTGTTGGTTGTGGAGCATGATCTTCCTTATTCAAAGCTTTTATTGTTCAGTTGTGTTTCTACCCCATTTTTACTGTACACATGTCCCAATAGGGGGGTTTGGGGGGAAGCTCCCAAAATAAATTTTCTTGGATGTTTGTTGGCCAACAACTTACAGGCCCATGGTATTGGGTAACCTATGGAATTTTCCCATGATAATTCCCAAATAAAATGAAAGCATTATAATACATATGTATATTGTATTGTAGCATTGTAAAACGATCTTTTTGATTATGTGAGATAGACCGTGAGAGAGTGAAGAGGAAGTGCAATGGGTTTGTTGCAGACATGTTAAAAAATGTAGTAACTAGAGAGAAACTAAGTTCCCTCCCATTTTTTGTTTCCTTCAAGCATGAAGGTGAAGATGAGAAATTTGTCAGGCCCAAGGTTCAAAGCATATTCCATCAGGTGTAGCAATGGTGTATTTGTCGTGATCAGTCTCCAAGTGGGATATTGCTGGTTGTGGAGAATGATCTTCCTTATTCAGAGATTTTATTGTTCATGTTGGAATATTGTTTAGAGTGGTGTGTTCAGGACTAGTAGATGGTAGCTAGTTCTCTGTCTTAAAGTATTGTCATTGATGGAAATCTGCTATAAAAAGAAGGGGAACTGATGTCAAATGGATGTGGCAATCTACTGAAAAAGAGGCAGGCACAAAGGTATCAATGGAGAAAACTCTTAATCGGCAGTCGGAGCGCTTTGGACTTCGGAAGCGGAATGACTTTCCCAGCCGCAACGGCGGAAAAGGAAAGGTTAAAGACACGCGCGACTATAAGCATCGGCAGTCGGAGTGCTTTGGACTTCGGAAGCGGAATGAACTCTCAATCTACAGTCGAAGTGCTTTGGACTTCAGAAGCGGAATGAACTCTTAATCGACAGTCGGAGCGCTTTGGACTTCAGAAGTGGAATGAACTCTTAATCGACAGTCGGAGCGCTTTGGACTTCGGAAGCTGAATGACTTTCCCAGCCGCAACGGCGGAAAAGGAAAGGTTAAAGACATGCGCGACTATAAGCATCGGCAGTCAGAACGCTTTGGACTTCAGACGCTTAGTTGCTTTGGGAGCTGCAATGGTGGAAGGATTTATTGATTGCGACCTCTGATGTTGCGAAAGGATATATTGATTGCGAGCTCCGATGTTGTGGAAGTAGAACTTCTTCCGACCTCTGATGTTGCGGAAGGAGATGTTGCTTGCGAGCTCTGTCATTTCATCCACCGCTTCAGTGTAATCTTTGAAGAGGAATACGAAGAGCCCTGTACAGTTGAGGATTCGAAGAGTATTCGAGCAGGTGGATTAACAGTTATGAGGAACCTGAATTGTGAACCGTTTAGTAACCGCTTGTAATGATGATTCGAAAGGAGATGGAATAGGAAGAGTAAGGAACAAATAAAACAAAAAGGGGAGATATGATTCAAATATATATATCATTCGATGTGTACAGAGGGTTCATGAGGATGTTGAAGCTGAACCGTTTTTGTTTAAGGATGTTGAAGCTGAACCGTTTCTGTTTGAGGATGTTGAAGCTGAATAGTTTCTGTAACGGTTTGAGGATTTGGTTTCAATGAAACAGAGAGTGAAATGAGAGTCAGAAGATGATATATATATTGAGCAGAAATAGTTGTGAAGGAGAGCTGTTTTGAGGAGAGTCATGGTGTGCATAGTATGAAGGGATCAGTACTGTAAACTGATATTGAATGAGCAGAGCAACGGAGCAGAGGAACTGAAGAATGTGCTAAACAGTTGAACTGAACAAAGGAGCAGAGAGACGATGTTGAATAGAGCAGAATGGTTTGGTAAGCAGAGACATATCTGTTTTGTTGAATTTTGATTCTATTGGAAAGTATAGCAAATAAGGGAGGTAGGGAGGTGCTAGGGGAGACTTTATGTCTCTGTCTACAAGTGGGTGCTTGTAGAGATTGAATATTGGTGTCTTCACTCAGTTGGTACTGGGTCACAGTGAGAGTTGATGCTCTCAGCAAGTTGGTGCTTGCATTTAGAGGTTGCAGCCTCTTTGAGTCGGTGCTCAAATAAGAATTGATGTACAGCCATTGAAGCCTTTGACATCATAAGAAGAAGAGGTTTTTCCCTTATGGGTTTCCTCGTGAAATATCTGTGTATCATATATGTGATTAAATGTTGTGATTGAATGCTGTGTATTATGTTATCTGCTCTTATGTTTATAACTCTGAATTCATAGCAAAGATTGACTGCCATAAAGTTTATTGATTCTAAGTTAAAAGAAGTGTATTGTAACAAATCTTAACTAACTGATTCACCCCCCCCCTCTCAGTTAGTTTATACCTGTAACGATTGGTATCAGAGCAGCGTTCCTTTTGGTTAAGGTAGATCTTGAAGAATTAAAATGGCTAGTTAAGATGGATCAATAAACAAAGCACCCATATTTGATGGTAAAATTTTTGCTTTCTGGAAGGTTAGGATGAGAACATACTTAATGTCCCTAGGTGCTGATGTTTGGGAAGTAGTAGAGACTGGGTATGCAAAACCTGTTTTGCTAGCATCCAAAGATGATAAGCTAGAATTTACTTTCAATGCAAAAGCAATGAATGCTATTCTGAGTGGTCTCGCTGAAACTTAATTTGTAAAAGTAACGCACCTTGATTCTGCCAAAGAAATGTGGGATAAGCTTATTAGCAGCTATGAAGGAAATGAGAAAGTTAAAGATGCAAAGTTGCAGACTCATAGACTAAGATTTGAACAACTGAAAATGAATGAAGATGAAAGTATTAGTAAATTTTTCCTGAGAGTTGATGAGTTAGTAAATGCTATGAGAGCTCTTGGTGAAAAAATAAGTGATGATGATACCTTCCTTGTTCATAAAATCCTGAGATCTTTGCTTGACAGATTCAACCCTAAAGTCTCAGCTATAGAAGAAATGAGTGATCTTAAAAGGTTATCTCTTGACCAATTACTAGGAATTTTGACAGCCTATGAAATGAGGATTAGTAAAGACCAAAACACTTCCAGAGAAGCCTCTTTTAAAACTGAAAAGAGTATAGAGGCAGATGTGGATGAAATAGAAGCAAAATTTGTGAGAAGACTGAAAACGGGGTCAGGGAAATACAAAAGCAAACTACCTTTCAAATGTTTTAACTATGGTAAAACATGACACTTTGCTGCTAAATGCCCTCATATGAGGAAAGAGTAGGGTTCTGCAGATGAAGAGAAATTTCTAAAGAAGAGGTATAGTAAAGAAAACAAGTACAAGAAGAAAAGTCTACATGTGAATGATGATGAATCCACATAAACTTCAGAAAGTGAATCCTCCCATGAAGGCAAAGAGAATGATTTCATGCTTATGGCTGTAGAAGATCTAGAGATGAGCTGTACATAGATGAATGATGAAGATGCCATTGTGGACATGGAGGGAGAGCTGATGAGTGCTCTAGAGGAGATTGATAGACTAAGAATAAAGAAAAGAAAACAAAAAGTAGCTATTAATACAGTATGAAACCAATGGAACAGACATCTCTCTAATAAAGCTAGAGTTGGAAGAGGCAAAGAAAATTGAAGAGGCTCTAAAACAACAGCTAGCTGAAAGCAACACCAGATGTGAACATCTAGAGAAAGAAGTAGTAATTGTTAAGAAGGATTTAGAAAAATTTCAAGCCTTATATCATCAGCATATCTCTAGTATCAAAGCTTCAGAAGAGCTAAATAACATTCTAAACAGACAGAGGTCACCTTAGATTAAGTTTGGTATAGGCCATGGTCAAGGTGCAAGTAGCAGTGATTCAGAAAGCAAAGAATCATCAAACTTGATTAATTTTCAGAACAACAAGCAGGCAGAAATCTCCAGAATAATAAATGTTGAAGCATGTAAAGACGATAATGAAAATTGATCAAAGAGTGATAAAAAGCAAGAGAATACCGATCAAAATAGCAAATCGGTACAGTCTAGAGTTCATGAAAAAGAGCCATATAACATAATCAAGTATGCATATCAGAATTACAATTATGAGCATCATAACTCAATACATTAATTTTCTAGAAATCCACCAAGAGTTAGGTATGCTAATTTCTTCAATGGTTATTGTTTCTGTTGTTCAAACTTTGGGCACAGAGCTGCCAATTGTTTTTACAATTTCAGAAACATTCAGAGAAGGATGTCAAATAACAAACAGATGATACATCAATCAGTGTATAGTCATATGGGTCGTGTATCTCAATCAATTGTTAAAAGAAGAATGCAAAATAGAAATACTAACCCGTTTGATCTTCTATACAACGAAACAGAATGTTACATATGCCACAACTTTGGGCATAAAGCTACAGAATGTAACTTGAAAGAGAACAAAACAGAACAAAAAATGAAATATACAGCTGAACGAAATGTATGGAGGAAGAAAGAGAGTTCTCATTGTAATCTCGTGCTCTCAGTTCAGAAACAGAAGAATCCTTGGTACATTGATAGTGGATATTTGAAACATATGTCAGGAGAGAAAGAGAAGTTTATTTCTATGTCAGAGCAGAAATCTGGGAACGTAACATTTGGAAACGATGCACCAGGAAAGATCAGAGGCAAGGGAATGGTTAGTCTTAGCAATGGTAAAGGAAAGGCTCAAGATGTGTTATTTGTATATGGATTGAAGCATAACCTTCTCAGTGTGAGTCAAATGTGTGACAAAGGGTGTGAAGTCGTGTTCACTACTAAAGATTGTAAAATTAAAAATGTTTCCTCAGGAAAATTGGTTGCCAAAGGAATAAGAACTGAGAATAATGTTTACATTTTAAAAGAAGAAAAAGAAGAGTGTTATCTTCAGCAAATATGATGAAAGCTAGCTGTGGCACAAAAGATTGGGACATCTACATTTTGATCATTTAATAAAACTAAAAAATAGAGCAGCAGTAAGGGACTTTCCAGAAATATCTAAACCACGTTATGAAGTGTGTAAACCTTGTCAGACGGGGAAGTTAACCAGAACACAGTTTAAGTCAAAGAGTGTTCCTTCCACAAATAAGCCTCTTCAACTAGTCCATCTGGATCTGTGTGGCCCATCAAGGAAAGAAGGTACAGGTAAGGAGAACTATTTCATGCTCGTGATTGATGACTATTCCAAACTAACATGGGTTGCATTCCTTAAAGAGAAGTCTGAAGCATTTGCTAAATTCAAGATATTTAAAGCCCCGACTGAAAATCAGACTGGAAGAAAGATTAAAGCTATCAGATCTGACAGAGGAGGAGAGTTCAGTTCAAGACTGTTCAAAGAATTCTATGATGAGCATGGCATCAGGAAAGAATATACAATTGCAGGAACTCCTCAGCAAAATGGAGTGGTAGAAAGACAAAATTGAACAGTCCAACAGATGGCCAGATCAATGATGAAGGAAAAGGACATTTCTCAAGGCTTCTGGGTGGAAGCTATTCATACAGCTGTGCACATTCTTAACAAATCTCATTTGAGACCAAACAGTGACAAAACACCATATCATTTATGGTTTGGAAGACCTGCAACCATTAAACATTTCAGAGTTTTTGGGAGTAAATGCTATATCAAGAATAATGATGAAAATTTGGGCAAGTATGATGACAGAGCAGATGAAGGAATCTTTTTAGGATATGCTACAGAAAGCAAAGGCTATAGGTGTTATAACCAGAGGTTGTGTAAAATAGTAGATTGCATAGATGTGAAAGTAGATGAAGATTGTCATGGAAATATCAGTCAAAGGAATGATGAAGATTCATGTTTGGAAATTACAAATGAAGAGACAGAAGAACAGGTCCAAGAATCCCATAAGGAAGAATCTGAATCATCAGAGTATGAGGAGGCTAAACCTAAACAGCACACTGTACAATCATCTTCCAGAATGATTAGAAAAAATCACCCTGAAAGCCAAATTATTGGTGATTAGAGTAAAGGTGTTCAGACTAGAAGGAATATTTTGCAGGAATCTGAACAGTCTCATATTGCTCTTCTCTCTACAATTGAGCCCCAATGTTTTAATGAAGCCAGCAAAGACAAAGACTGGGTAGCAGCCATGAATGAAGAGCTGGATCAGATTGAAAAGAATAGCACTTGGGAACTTGTTCCTAGGCCATCAGACAAGAATGTGATTGGATCCAAATGGGTATATAAGAATAAATTAAATGAACAGGGACATATTGTAAGGAATAAAGCAAGACTAGTTTGCAAAGCTTATGCTCAGATTGAAGGACAAGACTTTGATGAAACATTTGCTCCAGTGGCAAGAATGGAGGCTATCAGAATGTTTCTAGCTTATGCTTGTTACAAACGATTTAGAGTACACCAGATGGATGTCAAGTCAGCATTTCTCAATGGAAATTTAGAAGAAGAAGTGTATGTGGAGCAACCTGAAGGATTTTCACTCACAGATAAATCTGACTATGTATGCAAGCTGAAAAAGGCTTTGTATGGGTTGAAGCAAGCACCTAGAGCCTGGTATGCCAGACTAGACAAATATCTACAAAACAAAGGCTTTAAGAGAGGTTCTGTGGACAATAATTTATATATCAAAACTGAAGGTGATGACTTACTGATTGTATTGGTTTATGTTGATGATATCATCTTTGGCTGTACTAATAATCTTTCTGTTCAGTGGTTTGCTAACTCTATGAAATCTGAGTTCGAAATGTCAATGATTGGTGAGCTGTCCTATTTCCTTGGTCTTCAAATCAGTCAGAAACCTGGAGGTATGTTTCTTTCTCAAGAAAAGTATCTAAAGGAGATGTTAAAGAAGTTTCAAATGGAAGACTCCACACCTGTGAGTACACCCATGGTCAGTGGCTGCAAGTTGAGCAAAGATGATTCTTCACCTGAAGTGGATAAAAAAATGTACAGATCTATGATAGGAAGCATGTTATATATTACTGCATCAAGACCTGATATCATGCATGATGTTGGGATGGTAGGAAGGTTTCAAGATACTCCTAAATATAGTCATCTACTAGCTGTGAAACGTATATTCAAATACCTGAAAGGTACGCTCTCTTATGGTCTGTGGTATCCCAGAAATCAGAACTTTCAGCTAATAACATATTCAGATGCAGATTGGGCTAATTGTGTAGATGAAAGAAAAAGTACAAGTGTCGAAGATTTCTTCTTAGGAGAGTCTTTGGTTGCCTGGCTAAGTAAAAAGCAAAGTTCCATTTCTCTATCCACTATGGAAGCAGAGTACATAGCTGCTGCTACTTGCTGTACTCAAATTTTATGGATGGTTCAATTTCTTGATGATCTAGGCGTAAAGTATTCTGAGCCTATTCCCATTCATTGTGACAATACTAGTGCTATCAGTGTTTCCAAGAACCCTGTTCTTCATTCCAAAACTAAACACATTCCCATAAAGTACCATTTCTTGCGTGAACAAGTGGCTACTCAAGCGGTGTTGTTGAGTTATATTCCTTCTACCGAACAGATTGCTGACATTTTTACTAAGCCTTTACCCACAACTCAGTTTGAATATCTGCGTCAGAAGCTGGGTGTTCAGTCCTTGTCTCAGTAACTCATGCATTGTGTTAGGGGGAGTCTATGTTTATTGTATATCTTATTTTTGTTTACAGCATGGAATGACAGTTTGTTTTCTTAGTGCATCTTGTCAGGGGGAGACTAGTCATCAGACATACCGTATCTGCCCAGGTTTATCCTTTTCCCTTGATGTCAAAGGGGGAGAAATGTGACCAGTTGAATGAGACATTGCCATCAATGTCAAAGGGGGAGATTGTTGGAATATCGTTCAGAGTGGTGTGTTCAGGACTAGTAGATGGTAGCTAGTTCTTTGTCTTAAAGTATTGTCATTGATGGCAATCTGCTATAAAAATAAGGGGAACTGATGTCAAATGGATGTGACAATCTATTGAAAAAGAGGAAGGAACGAAGGTATCAATGGAGAAAACTCTTAATCGGCAGTCAGAGCGCTTTGGACTTCGGAAGCGGAATGACTTTCCCAGCCGCAACGGTGGAAAAGGAAAGGTTAAAGACACATGCAACTATAAACATCGGCAGTCGGAGTGCTTTGGACTTCGGAAGCAGAATGAACTCTCAATCGGCAGTCGGAGTGCTTTGGACTTCGGAAGCAGAATGAACTCTTAATCGACAGTCAGAGCGCTTTGGAATTCGGAAGCAGAATGACTTTCCCAGCTGCAACGACGGAAAAGGAAAGGTTAAAGACACGTGTGACTATAAGCATCGGCAGTCAAAACGCTTTGGAATTTGGAAGCGGAATGACTTTCCCAGTCGCAATGGCGGAAAAGCAAAGGTTAAAGACACGTGTGACTATAAGCATCGGTAGTCGGAATGCTTTGGAATTCAGATGCTTAGTTGCTTTGGGAGCCGCAACGGTGGAAGGATATATTGATTGTGACCTCTGTTGTTGCGGAAGGATATATTGATTGCGAGCTCCGACGTTGTGGAAGTAGAACTTCTTTCGACCTCTGATGTTGCAGAAGGAGATGTTGCTTGCGAGCTCTGTCATTTCATCTGCCGCTTCAGTGTAATCTTTGAAGAGGAATACGAAGAGCCTTGTACAGTTGAGGATTCGAAGAGTATTCGAGCAGGCGGATTAACAGTTATGAGGAACCTGAATTGTGAACCGTTTAGTAACCGCTTGTAATGATGATTCGAAAGGAGATGGAATAGGAAGAGTAAGGAACAAATAAAACAAAAAGGGTAGATATGATTCGAATATATATATCATTCGATGTGTACAGAGGGTTCGTGAGGATGTTGAAGCTGAACCGTTTCTGTTTGAGGATGTTAAAGCTGAACAGTTTCTGTAACGGTTTGAGGATTTGGTTTCAATGAAACAGAGAGTGAAATGAACTTAGAAGATGATATATATATTGAGCAGAAACAGTTGTGAAGGAGACCTGTTTTGAGGAGAGTCATGGTGTGCAGAGTATGAAGGGATCAGTACTGTAAACTGATACTGAATGAGCAGAGCAGAGGAACTGGAGAATGTGCTGAACAGTTGAACTGAACAAAGGAGTAGAGAGATGATGTTGAACAGAGCAGAATGGTTTGGTAAGCAGAGACATATCTATTTTGTTGAATTTTGATTCTATTGGAAAGTCTAGCAAATAAGGGAGGTAGGGAGGTGCTAGGGGAGACTTTATGTCTCTGTCTGCAAGTGGATGCTTGTAGAGATTGAATATTGGTGTCTTCACTCAGTTGGTGCTGGGTCACAGTGAGAGTTGATGCTCTCAGCAAGTTGGTGCTTGCATTTAGAGGTTGCAGCCTCTTTGAGTCGGTGCTCAAATAAGAAGTGATGTACAACCATTGAAGCCTTTGACATCATAAGAAGAAGAGGTTTTTCCCTTATGGGTTTCCTCGTGAAATATCTGTGTATCATATATGTGATTAAATGTTGTGATTGAATGTTGTTTATTATGTTATCTGCTCTTATGTTTATAACTCTGAATTCATAGCAAAGATTGACTGCCATAAAGTTTACTGATTCTAAGTTAAAAGAAGTGTATTGTAACAAATCTTAACTAACTGATTCACCCCCCCCTCTCAGTTAGTTTTTACCTGTAACAGTTCAGTCATGTTTGTACCCCATTTTTACAGTACACATGTCCCAATAGGGGGGTTTGGGGGGAAGATCTTGAAAGAATTTTTTTGGATGTTTGTTGGCCAACAATTTACAGGCCCATGGTATTGGGTGACCTATGGTATTTTCCCATGGTAATTCCCAAATAAAATGAAAGCATTATAATACATATGTATATTGTATTGTAGCATTGTAAAACGATCTTTGTCATTGTGTGAGATAGAATGTGAGAGAGTGAAGAGGAAGTGCAACGGGTTTGCTACAGATTGTATCCCTTCATTTTGCTGGACGGTATAATAATAAAAGGATTGAAAATTTCTATGTGGATGTAAACCATCTTGGGTGAACCATGTTATACTGGTGTCTCTCTTGTAATGTGTTAGTGTGTTATATATTTGCATCTTATCTATTATTATTGCTCTGGGATCTTGTTTTCTAACAATATCTTGTTTATCCATCTAGACATTTACATAATACTATATATATTGCAAGGGAAGGTAGTTGAAAATTAATCAACAACTTAACTTTTTTACCAAGAAACAATTTTACTGCTTCATATATGTGTTGTAAAATCAACAAGAAGATAATAGACCATTGGTTTCATTTGAGTCACATGGGTAAACCATTTGCATATTCAATCAAAGGCATAACTCAATACATTGAGTGAAACAGTACTAGGAAAATAAAAATCAAGTTTCATGTTGGCTAAATATGCAAGTGAGAATAACCCAAATCTCATATATGAGTTGTTGCTATAGTTCCATCATGGGTAGTGCTTAATTCCATTACTAGGAAAGCTTCCTATGATATAAATGAGAGATAAAAGAATCAATAATCATGGCGATACCATGCTAGGTAAAACTCCGTTGAACCATGGAAAATGACTTGAAGTGATAGTCAACGAACCATATCAAATATTTAACAACATCATGGAAATAAGGTGAGGCTAAATGGGCATCTGGGATTTACATTTTCCACATCACACAAAATGAAAAAATAAAGGGGGATAGATTGAAGACAATCTTATAATAACATCCAAAACAAAATGGTGATATGGAAGCTATAATATACAACAAGGAATTGTAAATGCAAAGCAAGAACAAGAAAAAAATCAATATTACAAAAAATCAATAATTCATATATCACAATGTACATTCATATCACAACATTGCCAAAGGAAAAGTATAACATAATTAAGACACGGTTAGTCAATATATACTCTAATATTATGTTTGGAAGAAATCAAATTTGAAAGGTATGATAAGTAGTATTCTTTATAAATTAGTCCAATACCATGGATAGATAAAAATTCCATTATCTAGACTCCGCAAAGGACCTACAAATAGAATTTGTTGATATAATGGTCATGGAAATATGCTAGAAAGGAACCGCATTGGTGCAACATGAGGATCATATATTTGTGATCAGTTTTAGTGCAAAGAAAAATTGTAATAGAATTATAGGTTTCAAAGTGATAGAGGATAGACCGAGTTATAGTTTTGGAACTACAAGAATCAAAGATAGAGGGGAAAATAAAAGGTTACTTGGTTTTAGAATCACATTTCAATCAGTAAGAAGCTCAATTTCAATGACACTGTATTTTGGATGACTAAAGGATCATAAAACAAACCATATGTTGATAAAATGAATAGATTATAACCTTACCCAATCAAAGCAAGATACGAATACTATGGCTATTGATCAGATATATGAAGTAGATATTAACATTTGAAGTAGAGGAACACTACACAAAACAATATTTTGCAAACTATCAAGAGGCATTAGAAAAGTTTACAAGGAAAAAGAGTATGTAAAACTATCAAGAGGCATTTGAAGCAGAGGAACACTACACAAAACAATTTGGAGAAAACTGTATCGTATATAATTAACTTGGGAGGAAACTGAGCAAGAAAATATGCTTGCACTGAACCCATTTGGAGAGGACTATATCACTTTAACTTGCATGTAAAAAATCTAGATCATCATCAATTTGGAGTGGAATTACTAGGAAAAAAATGGCTCCTTGTCAATTTGGATAATCTTGTATATTATTAGCATCCAAATATTATAAATCATTATTATTTAACATTGAATTAAATCAATTTGACTTCCTGTAAATAGTCGAAAAAAGAGAGCCTAAGAAAAAATAGCATGCATGTATAGTCTTTGAGCATATAATCAGATGGTTTCTTCAAAAAAATTGATACCCAACAATTTCAATGTTGGAGGTAGTCTAATGTTCCAATAAAGCATTACAACACTCTAATGCAACTCCTTTTCCAAATAAGGATACTCTGAGATTACCTATGGGACGATGAAAAAATCCCACACAGCCTAAATTATGTGTTAAAATTCATTGTTTTATTTATCAATTGGATGCATACAATTTTCTTCCCTTCATTCCTTGATCAAATGCATAGATCAAACACACCATCATGAGCTTCAAGGTGTAGTCTTCATTTGCAGAGAGTGATCTTGATCTTCACTCACAACTCACTCAATTGTTCTTAAAAAAAAATTACGGTTCCTCATACCAAAAAGGGAGGCATGATAGTTTCACCACAGTTTGAAGGTCATAGAGAGTCTGCCCGTAGCTTCAACAGTCTATAAGATTAGGGTTTTGACTATTCACACAATCTCCATGTAGAGATCATATGCTGGAATGCTTCATGGAGTCTTCACTGGATTAACGTTTCACTTCAAAATGTATGATATTTCTTGACACCACTTGTTCATTTCATGCCTTATATGATCAACAAGATTTTCATAGTATGTATCGGCTACATGGAGGTAAGCACCAATTTGCACACAATTTCTCACACTGAGAAATAATTTCCTCATGGAGCTCAACAAACTCTCTTTCTCATAAATATGGAGTTAAAAAGGAATTATCACTTTCACTAAATGTGAATGCGGTAGGGAGGAGTGATGGTGTGCTTCCATATGGAGGTGTGAAATTGAATATATCAATTGGTCAATTCACAAATCTCACATCGTAGGCCACAATTCATTAAAGATAGCTTGAAACTATAATTATGCATCTATACTAACGTAAAGTAATTTGAGCAAAGAGATACCATGTAAGACCTATTAATAAATGGTAACTACATAAAATCTGCTACAAGTTTACAAAGGACTTGTACCAAATCGCTAAAGTTTAAGCAGGGCTCCAACTAGTTGCTTACCCACTTGCTTCCCACTCGGACCTGCATAGATGGCACCCATTGATTTTGGGACTAGTAGGAAGAGAATACACAAAGAAGGATCTGTGTGGATTTCTTGGTGGATGATAAAGTGAGTGTACCCTAGAGCACACATCGCAAAAAAAACGATGATAAATGTAGATGATGTCCAAGCACTGCCCCCTCCTAGGGAAGCAAATACAAAGACGACGTTGTCATGTTACATCCAATGAAATATTTGAAAAATATCAATTTTAAAATAAGAATGAAATCTGAATGCGGTAGGGAAGAGTGATGGTGTGCTTTTTGGAGTCCGAAAATATGAGTATCACCCCCATTCTAGTTAACATAGACCTTAGGGAGGGTCTTGCGGCAACCATGTCCATTCAAAAGGGTATTGTTATTTGGGAACATAAGATCGATTATGCAGACATCCCAGTCATGTGTAACTAGTGCCATGCCTATGGGCATCTGGTTAGCTCTTGTCCTTAACCTTTCAAGTTTTTTCGAGTGACTATGGCCTTAGAGACCTTATTGGATTTGGGTGGTATATGTTGAAATAAAAATACCCTAAATGTATCCTCCTCAGGACAAACTCATGAAGGACATCACTCTATTTAGAAGGCCCATTGAAGAGTTTGGTATATGTGTTTTGTTGACTCCCAATGGCACCCCTTTAGTTGGAGATCCCATTGATTTGTTCGTAGCGGATGTCAATTTTAACGCTAGGGAGCTCCTTTCTCCCCCTTTTTTGTTTAAGGATCCCACAACTAGTTGATTTTTCTTAGTTCGAGACCCCTCAAAGGAGGACATGGAAGTAGTCAGTTTTGTGCCTCTTTATTCTCTAGGCTATGAGATTTCACTATTTTTTCCTTGTGTGAGAGGTAATTTGCCCCTTATTTTGGGATTCCCATGTGCAAATTCTAGGAATCCTTCTAATATGATTCATGACGGTTCTCCATCTTCAACACTTCATGGTATAAGTAAGTTTTTGGTGCTTTCTCCTTTTCTGACATCTATTTTTAGTGTGTTTTTTCCCCTTGATTTATCTATTGAACATCATGAACCTACAAAGTTTGATGATTCTTCCCAAGGTTTATCTAACCTATTTTTGGATTGTCACAATTTTCTAAAGAAATTCATTAGTAGGAGATATTTCTCCTTTTCTCCTTTTTTGACCCCTCTCTTGAGCTGAAGCTATCATCCCATTCCCCCTTTAATATGTGGGTTATTGAATCAGAGAATAGGATTCTCCCATCCTACACCATATAGTTACAAGCCATCGGTCCTATTACCAAGTTTCGGGGGACCATTTCCCCTTTGCCTGTGCTACCCTCTGCTACCCTTTCTGTGAATGCTCTCCCATAAGTGTGCCTTGGTGATTCTCTGCTTGACATAGCCCCATTTTCCATGAATCATGTCTCCTGTCTCTTTTAATTGGCCTCGATGGCCTCTAATTCTACCTCCACATGCCTAGGAATCCCCATAGTTCAGCACAATGCGAGAGCATTTTTGGTGTCCTACAGTAATATATGAAAGGCCCATATTCAAAGCACCTTAGAGGGATGAATTCCACCCTCGTTCATGCTCGTTTACAAGCTAAATGGGTTGTTAATGCAGGTAGGTAAAAAGCGATCAAAAGGTCCTTTAGAGCATGTCCTCCAACTAGTTTGGGTACCTAAATATCGTTCTCTTATTCAATTGTCATGGTTTAGGGATACCCACGAAAAAACTATCCTTAAAGAGGGTTATTGATACAAAAATACCTTATGTGATATTTCTCAAATAAACATTAGCCCATGGGGACTTGATTCTTTCTGATCTTGCTACTTTGCTTCTAGACAGGTAATTCATTAACATAGATGCAAATGGAAAGTCAGGGGGTTTAATTACCAGATGGGTTTCCAAAATTTTCAAATGTTCTAACAGTTGGGATTTTCATTCAAGATTAGCCACTTCTATTTTCATTGTGGAGTTGGGACTGGGGTTTACTATGGTAAGTATATATGGTCTATATAATGATAGAGTTTTATTTTGTGAAATTATAATTAGAACTAGGACTTTGGACAGAGGAAAAATAATAGTAGGAGGAAACCTAAACCTTTCTTTGGGGGAAGAAGATATCTGGGGACCCAATGCTTGAAAATAATCTTTTGTTGATTTATTTATGAGAAATTTGAGGAAAGCAGCCTCTTTGACACCCCCCATGTTAAGATGAGACGCTCCTGGAGGAATATGAGAGTTGGAAATGAAAAGAGTCCTAAGATACTTGATAGTCTCCTTGTCAATGAGGGTGTTCTACAATATGCTATATTGTTTAGGAAATGGGTGGGATTAGGTGGCGAATCCAATCATTTTCCACTTTTAATGGAGGTTGTCTCAGGCCTAGAAAAACATCCATATTTTTATAAATTCAATGCATCTTGGCTGGATGATGAAGAATATGTTCGAATGATCGAATATTAATGGGTTTTTTATGATGATACCAATCAAATTTCAACTAGCATTCAATTATTGAAAATTTTAAAAACTATGAAAAAATTATCCATCAAATAGGGCAACTGAAAGAAAATTAATAATGGAACATGAGTTAAGGGAGACAAAGGAATATTAAGAGTTATTTATAATTAAAAACCAGCTGGTTTCAAAGATGACTCATACAAGAAGGAATTTTTTGACCTGGAACCGAAAAGGAGAAGCAGCTTTGACGAAAATGAGGCTAATTAGAGACTTAAGAGCCTATCAATTTAGCTCCAAAAAGGTAACGATAATACAATTTTTTTCATCAATATGTAAACCACAGGAAACAAGTTAACTATATCTGGAAGATTGATAACAAATATGGGAACATGATCAGAAGTTTCATAGGTCTAGGAGAAGAGGGGTCTCTCATTTCAACACCTTGTTCAAAGAGGATGAAAGAGCTCATATGGGAGACATGGTTAGAATGGATAGTTTTTTTCCACTTTTTGTGAAGTAAAATTAGTCTCTTATGGAAGAAGTGACCTTGGAAGAGATAAAATATGCCATCCACTCCCTCTAGAAGGGAAAAATACATGGATCATATGGGTGGTCAGTGGAGTTTTTTATTGTTTTTTTTTTAGTTTTTTAACTATACCTTTTAGTTGTCATCGAAGAGTCTAGGAAAACTGATAGAATTCTTGACACTTTAATGCCAACTTCATTGCTTTCATTCCTAAAATTGATAGCCATGTTCATTTATATGGATTTAGAATTATATCTTTGTGTAATTGCATATATAAAATTATAGTAAAAACTATTTCCAAGAGGATTAGGGGAATTCACACAAACTCCATCTCTTAGGAATAATTTTCTTTTCGATTAGGTAGACAAATAAATGAGGAAATTGGTGTGTTCCATGATGTATTGCATTTAATCAAATCTAAAAAATTACATGCTATGGTGATTAAGGTAGACCTTCCTAAATATTATGCTAGGGTTAGTTGGTTATACATTAGACTCATTCTTCTCCAGGTGGGTTTTCAACTTGACTATGTCAATTGGATCATTGCATACATTCAATCGATCTATTTTATAGTTTTAGTCAATGGTTCTTCTTTTGGTTTCTTCAGACCTAGGAGTGGTCTTTAGTAGGAATTCCCACTTGCACCTCTATTGTTTCCAATGGTTGTTGAAGGGATTAGCAAAATTAAATATCATACAAGGACTTTTGGCTCCTTTAGAGGCATAAGAATCACTAGAACTAACTATGTTTCCCACCTATTATTTGTGGATGACATTATGTTGTTTTGCAATAGATCTAGAAGAGAGGCATCAAAGATGAAAGAGTTCCTACTTTTCTTCTCTAGTGTTAGAGGGATGGTGTTCAATGAACATAAGCCTTATGTCTCCTATATGAATCTGAACAAGGATCTTATGGATTGGTTAAATAATATCCTCCTTTTTCCTTCTGTTGATATGAAAGTTGGTATAAAATAATCAAGATTTATCCTTAAGCCTAATGATGAAAATCAAAGGGACTGGGGTTTTCTTATTAGTAAGGTCGAGAAAATAGTTTCTTTACGATGCAAAAAATGGCTATCAAGGCGGGGGTGGGCAGTTTGGTGCTCATGAAGGATGTTTTAGAAGCCATTCCTATATATTGGTTCTCTCTATCCTACATCCCAAATGAATTCTCAATTAGATAAAAAGATCATGTTTAATTTCCCATGGAAAGGATAAACTAATCATAAATATTTTCATTGGGTAGTGAGGGACAAAATAGCCACCTCAAAGGAGTTTGGAGGATGGGGTTTAAATAAGCTCCATTGTTTCTCATATGCCCTAGCATCCAAGAATGTATGGAGGTTTTCACAATGTAAATGCATATGGGTCATTGTTGTGCAACAAAAATACATTCACCCTATAATAACCATTGAGTGGTTCAGAACTAGGGATAAATATTTCACAAACATTTCCATTATTTGGAAGGATATCCTTATTTCTTTTGACCTCATAAGAGATTGGATGGCTTGAAAAAGTGAGAATTGGAAGGGATCTATAGGTGGGTTGTGGGGGAAATCACATTCTTCCTAAGGCTATGGTCATTGAGCTGAGAGACCAAGGCTATATCATCTGGATCAGATTGGGGATCCTAGAATGAACACTGTTCATAGACATGATTGAATTCCAAGAGAACACTTTGGCTTCACAACTGTAGATTCAGTCCCTTGGAATGGATTCATAGATTCACCATAGAACAGTCATACCAGACTGTCTACCAAAGACGATGAATTGATATGGACCAGGAATCCAATTGGTGGAATCTATATTCCTAAGTTGGGACACATAATGTTAAGAGAAGAGGATGCAAATTTTGAGAGTAAATGGTGGTTCAAATCTTTATGGAAGTTAATTTCCCCCCTAAATTATAGTTTATTTCTCTGGTTGGTCATGAACAATAGAATTCCTACTTGGGATCACTTAAAAAGAAAATTTTGGTATGGTCCCAGTAGATGTCCCCTGTGTAAAGCTTCCACTAAAAACATGGATCATTTATTTATCAGATTCTAATACATGTTAGAAGTGATTGATCAATCCTCTTATATTCTTGGAATACAATATATTTGGAAAGGAAATGAAGTTAAAGAGGCTCTATTGTATTGGTCACAAAATCTATGTTTCAAATCTACCTGCTATTGTGATTTAGGGGGCCTGGTTGGCTTAGAACAAAGTTATTTTTAAATATGTTCATATCCCACTGGTTGTATTTGCTACAAAAGGTGAAACCATCATTAGATATTTCTCATAAGTGGAATATAACATCAACCAAAGGAGGATTCAGGTGGAAAACATTGATAAACAAGGATCATGGGATTTCTTTGATAAGGTCTCACAAGGTAATCCAAAGATAGGTGGAATTAGTAGTGTTCTTTGTTTAGAATAATCTCATTGGTTAAAATTTAGTGTTGGTTTGGGTCCTTGTACAAACAATATGGTTGAATTATCATCCCTAACAATACTCCTAACAGTAGCCGATTCAAATGGGATCCAAAATACCCAAATTCTAGGTGACTCACAACTAGTAATTGATTGGTTCAAAGAAAAAATATCCCCTAGGAATATTTTTCTCAGGCCACAGTATGAGGAAATAAATATTTTTACTCACCTCTTCTCGGTAAATCTCCTTCCAGCACATCTATAGGGAAAGGAACTTCAAGACTGGCATGCTCTCTAAAGAAGGTTTTCAAATAGGTCATGGAATTTAGCATAGGTGGGAAGTCTCTGGGGATCATTTGGCGAGACACGACCCAGGTCCACTCCCAGGTAGATAGGTGGTCTTTCCTTTGTATATTTCCCATAAACAAACATGATATATATATAAAGGAAAAGCGGTAAAAAGTTGTCCTTTTGTGAGACACAATTTATGTAGAGGAAGAATCAGATGTCTCTCTGCATTCTTTTGTTTCCTCGATAGTTTATGACTTTGGTGTCACTTTAGACCAAAAAAATGAATAATAATAATTGTTTTTTTTAGGAAAGGCCCTTGATCTTTTCCCAAAGCAATTTTATATCTAATATAAATTTGTGATCTATTTTTTAAGGAAACAAAAAAACTAAAAGAACACACACACACACACACACACACACACACACACATATATATATTCATGCCCATGCCGTGAAGCGTTGATACTTGTGGTGGTCACATGAAACAAAAAAAACTAAAAGAACCTATATATAAATTCCCATGTCATGAAGCGATGATACTTGTGGTGGTCACATGTGTAAAATATTCATACTACGGTGGTCACACATGTAAAATATTCACAAAT
The DNA here is from genome assembly GCA_001517045.1 of Pseudotsuga menziesii. Classification (NCBI taxonomy): domain Eukaryota; kingdom Viridiplantae; phylum Streptophyta; class Pinopsida; order Pinales; family Pinaceae; genus Pseudotsuga; species Pseudotsuga menziesii. The sequence goes on from LPNX010120248.1 coordinate 290,801, forward strand.
AAAGTTCTAACTACGAATTTTATATGCATATGCACTCAAGCTAGAAGAGATATAATGTTAAAGTAGGAAACAATAAAATAGAACTCACGGTATTTAAATATAAATGAGACTAAACTATCAATTGCCCCAAGGAGGTACAATAATACATCGATAAGGTGGTTGTTAGAGGGTAAAAGAAGACATAAAATGTAACATTAAAATGAGGTAGAGCAAGATTGCAATTAATACCACAACAAAATGGAACACTTCAATTTATCAGAAGATAGAGAATATCCCAACTCATAATAGATAACAAGTTTATTGAACTTAAAATTTTAACACAATAGCACATAGGGATTTCCAATTAACATCACATTATACAACGAACATGTGATGGCATGGGATAAATTTATCTCATGAAGAAAAGACTCAAATGTGTTGTTATAACTACAAATAAGGAAAAACATGTTTGATAAGAACAAATTTATTCAAACATGGTGTTCCAAACATATTGGGCCAGTTGCAATCTTGGATGAATTGCAACAACTTCTAATCCATCAACCCGCCTTGAAGCAAAAAAAACTTATCATTCAAATGGCCCTCTCCATCACAACCACTTTCCTCTCAGTATATATCTAATGTGAAATGGGGATTCTAGAAGTATTCTAATACCTCAAAGATCTTGGAAAATAACTAATAGAATTTACATCCTCTTAAATCGATACCTGACTTCTTGAGATAATTATAGTCATGAATGATCAATTTATAATGAGATGAAAAGCATTTCAAAATGGATGCAATAGAGCTAGGCATTCACCTAGGATGTATTAGCAACATGATTCGAAACATTTCAAGATTCCTTGGAAGCCAATGTAGTGGGAAATGTCTTGATTAATACCTGACTTCTTGAAATGATTATAGACATCAATGGTCAATTTATAATAAGAACAAAAGCATTTCAAGATGCTGGCTCTTGATATATATCCCCCATATACGTTCATTCTATATTAGGATATATATCATATTCATCAATTCAGTTTCATTCTTTAATATATATCAATGTAGTGAATAGTCCCTCCAACCTTGAACAACACCTAACTTCAAAACCAAGCCAAATATCTTACTTGGCTGAGGGTATCAATAACAACATTTTTTCTTAAAAAATAATGCATGGAATAGGATAGAATTCAAACTGTTTAGGCTGAAAATAGACTCCTTAACTTGATTTCATATTTCAAAAACACAAGTCAAAGGATCCATGCACATTCGCTTCTAATATAGAAGGAGCAGTTCAAGGAAACAATAGACAATGAAGACATAACAAACATAATACATGTATTTCTACAGATTTCCCAATTGTTTAGAATCTTTAGATCCTATATTTTGCCATGTAGAATCTTTAGTACAATATTTTTCCAATATTGTACTTAATTTAAGTTAATGCAGAATTTTAAAATGGATATTTAAGCACAAAATTTAATGAAAAAATACAAAAAAACTTAACTACTTTAATTTAACTGTTTTTCAGATGTACAATAAAATGTTAACATGCAATTATATTTGTTTTTCAGAAAGTCTTTCTTAAAGCATGATTAAAGTAAATGTTTAAGAGACATTCAAATGCCCCACTTCCAAGAAAACAAAGATATGTAAGGAAATTAATTTTATGTGTAAAAGCTGAAAAAAACCCCAAAAAGACTAAAACCAACCTTTATCAGTTCAAGATATTGCCATGGCTCAGCAAGAGGCAGAAAGCAACATAGTTACGGGTCAGACAAGGAGTTTAATATTTTCTCTATCATAAATGTAAAAATAATTTGCATGTCTTTCAATTTTAATACTCTGCTTGTCATTGCGTTAAAGTTGGCCCTTGAGATGGATTTTCATTTCCAATACACATATCATAAAAATAGCAAAAGTATAGTGAAACTAATACACAATAATTTAAAAACAAATGCTAAATAGATCTTGTTTGGATCTGAATTATACTCATACATGTTGAGTCAGCGATTGTCACTAATAGGACAAGCTGTCATAATGGTTACTTTGAGAGAGAGAAGGTTAAAGTGGTATGGGTTTAGGTTAGATACATACAACACCAAAACCCAATGACCAAGTGGAAAGATGCAATAAGAGTAGCAACAAGGATAGTTAGCCCAAATCACAGGCAATCACCTTAAAAGGAATAGCTCCCTCTAGTAGACAGAAAACTACTATTGACCTACCATATAGGGTTGAACACAGACATAGCTAAGGTGGGATAGGGAATCACAATGCATGTGTAACCAGGAATATTTCACCTTCTGCAGACATAAGTTGTTCCTCTGGTCTGAATGGTTTAGATCCAGAACAAATGAGTGAACGACAAAGGATGAAGACCTTCCCTAGATGTCGTGGACACCTGGAATGCTTCTTCGATAGTGAACCCATGTACCTGCAAACAGATCAAACATGCAAACACATCAAAGCTACCAAAAAATCATCTACTTATCCATGTTAATGACTAAGGAATCTAACAACATGTACATGTGAAATCAAAACAACAGTAACGTGGGACGGAAATCATCTTTGCATTAAAGATGTATGGAGAAGCTTACAACCATTGCCTTAGTGTCGACAAGAATCTCCACAAGACAAACACTTCATCCCCATAAGCTCCAACTTTTCTCTCTATGCTCTCCAATGGCTTGGACTAAGTGGTCAATATTTCTCCCCCTCAACCATGGGCATGAGCTTGTATTTATAAGGCTCAATGGATAGGAATAGTTGAGAGATTTGTGGATGAGGTGGCCTCTAAGATCCTATGATGGGGGATCTCGAGCTCAACTAACCCACAATGATAGGGATAAGGGAGGTCACGAGGCTCATGATATAGAAGCCTCAAGAAACTTCTCTTTTCCCATTTTACCCAAGGTACCACTTTTCTTCTCTTACGACAAAGTGGTTTAGATGAGAAACACTTATGGAGAAAAGACCATAAGCGGTGGCACCACTTATGGAAAACAGGATACAAGCGGTGCAAGCAAGGTACCGCTCATGGGCCACAAGGAAAGCACAGTGCTGATTTTTTTCATGTAGAATTGACAAACAGAGTAGGTTTCCACTCTAAGTGCTGGGATTAAGGGAAAACATGGGAGTTAAGGGTCTTATCACATGGTGGTGACAGGATTTGGGTATAATAGCATGGACAAGATAGGAGAGATTATGTACAACCATGGGCCAGTACGAATATAGAAAACCCATTAGAAAGAAAGATAGAAAAAGTCACAGCATGTTGGGAAAAGATAAGCACATTAATGGGAAAGACAAAAGCCATCCAAAAAAGAGAGAGTCTAGGCTTGTATTATCCAAATATGAAGAAACCCCCAAATAGAGTGCATCCATCTTCCAACAGTTCAAGGAAAGGTCAGGAAATGTTGAAGGGAGCAATGCACACCATGTTAATATTGTGACCTCCGTAGGATGATAAGTGAATGTGTATGTCCTAAAGGGTTTGGCAGTAGCATGACCTAGCTCAACAAGGCCAGGCATAAATTTTAAACATGCGAACAAGGCCACATTTCAAAATTGACAACCAACAAAAGCGAAAGGATATGTATGGGCAGCTAAAGGAGGTCACGTTCTCAGCCCATGGCCAGGAGAATAAGGCACAACACCAATGGCTCAACCCTTGGAGGGATAACAAAGGTAACAACCCATCCCTAAAGGCATACATAGTCACTTCCCAATCACTAAAAGGCCACAAATAAAGTTTAGCAATCGGATAGGAAGGCATGTATAAGCAACCTACAAAGGGATGTACTTTTTGTGTTGGGAGAAGAAATACAAGCTTTAACGTTAGAGGAACCTTTGAAGGAAGATGATATCTTAGAGGTACATGGATAGGAAGGTCCCCAATGGTTTCTTAAAAATTCCAAACACAAGGCCATAAATCATTTGAAAGTCCATAAATATTGCACAAGATAAGCAGATTAATGGGAAAGCCAAAAGGCATCCAAAAAAATAAGCGTCTGGGCTTGTACTATAAAAATAGGAAGCAACCCCAAAACATACTACATCCATCCTCTAGCAGTTCAAGAAAAGGGCAGGAAATGTTGAAGGGAGTGATGCGCAGCTTATGGCTATTGTGACCTCCCTAGTATGTTAAGTGAATATGTATTCCCTAAAGGGTTTGGCAGTGGAATGACTTAGTTCAACAAGGCCAGGAATCATTTTCAATCATGTGAACAAGGCCAAATTTCAAAACTGGAAACGAAAAAATGTGAAAGGCTATGTATGGGTAGGTAAAGGAGATCACATTCTCATCCCATGGCCAGCAGGAAAAGGCACATCACCCACGGCTCAGCCCTTGGATGGCCAACATAGGACATGACGGATCCCTAAAGGCATACACATTCACTTACCAGTCACTAAAAGGCCACAAACCAAGTTTAGCAGCTGCATAGAAACCAAAATAATGAAAACCCTTCTCTGTACGAACACCAAACCCTATTCTTGTAAATTAGTTGAATGCAATTTGTTTGTGCAAACACAAGTGCTGCAAAGCATGTGAAGTCTCTCTACTATGAAATTAGTGGTAGTTTGAGATAACCAAAATGAATGTTAATGAAAAACACAATGAATGCACGAGGGAGGGGCGATGGATTGACAAAATGTCAAGTGACCCCCATGAATGGGTTATGTGAAAAAATACAATCCCCTCTTATATTCCCATGGAGTTCATCTACCCAATGAACGTATTGAAGGGCGATTAGATGGTTGAGGCATTAGTATTTGTTACAAAACCCCTTAGTGCGATCAATAGAAAAACTCAAAGAAAACTATCTATCACCTACAGTTTGGGGTTTAATAGGTTCAACTCTATTGTGAATAGGATGACAAGTAGTAGGCCAAGGAGAGTCCATTGGATCAAGAGAAGAACGATATGAAGCGAGGGTAGACTACAGGAGGAGCAGAATAAAACACGGTGTGAAAAGAGCCCACCAGAGAAGTGGAATAAACCATCGGGGTGTGGAGATTAAGTGGCTGTAGCAGCACAAGAAACCGTAGGATTTAAGAATTCCAAATTGAGCATCCGAAGAGCCTAAAAGACACGAGTCAACAAAGAAGGAGGACACATGTGGAATTTAGGTGGGAGGAAGGGAGGACAAATTCTACAATGGCCTCAACAAACACCCCAGGGTTAAAAAATCCTATCATGGCCCACTCCAGGATCATAAAGAAACCTAGGCGTCAAGGCAAAGAAGAAGTAACCTTGGGCATTAAGCATAAGAAAGCTCATAAATCAAAAGAGCAACAAAAAAGTCTACAATAGAAAGAGAAGTAGATCTGATTTTCTCTCTTGACTAGGTGCCACCTACAAATGGAGGAGTGAAAGCTAAATGTAAAATATTTAAAACCCTTCTAGAAAATTCCCTTAGGTAATCCCTAAGATGTAGGATAGTTACTAATAAAATAAACTAAATATTAGGTTGATTTAGAATAGAGTACTAAAGGTCATATGGTTAGGCTAACACTACTTTTGACGTACGATCCAAGGTTTAAGACATATATGTATAGACATGGGTAAGGCATAAGAAAGACAACCCAAAGGAAAAAGGATTCAAACAGGAAAATCCTGTCAGGAGAAGATAACCACAGCCATGTTCAAGCCAAAAGGCAGACAAAAAAAAGACTAGTCGAGGTATGTAGTATCCATGAGGAAGCACCCCCCAAACAGATTACAACCAGTGTGTTTTACTTCAAGTTAAGGGCATCGACTAATAGAAGGAAGACAAAAGAATATTTACGGGTTAGACAATGCCTTTACTATGTTCTCTCTCTCAAGGTATGTAGACATTTTTTTTTGTCATCACTGTATAACAAGAAAATTCAAATTGAAGATGTGATTCGTTGGTACTTGCATAAGTAAAATTTATTTCCAACATGTATATATTTAAGCATTAATTGATCTACTTCATACTTTTGTTTTAATTGTTTTACTTGAAATATCTAAGATATATACATAAACGACTTTAATATTATAGTTACATGAAAAACAAATACCAAAACCTTGGTAGAATATTTTTTTTAAAGGTTAATTACTTTAAGTCAATGCAAAAATAATAAATGGGCATTGAATAATTAATGATTAAAATTAATTTCAGTACTACATATTATAGTAAACGTATGCTAAAATAATATAACAAGAGCACATATATTTTATGTTAGTTGTTTTTTAGATGTAAAAATATTTTTTTACATGTATTTATATTTAGTTTGACAATAAGTCTTTCTTAAGATACCATGACGATAAATGTTTAAGATACCTTCAAATGCCCCTCTTCCAACAAAAGAAAGCTAGTTATGGCAATACATTTTATGTGTAAAAAGGTTCATGCCAAACCAACAAAGAAAAAATGACTATTATGTTTGGGTGTCTCCTTTAGCAAAGTAGAAAACATGGACTACCTCTTTCTCAAGCCAAGAAAAACAAACTATAACCTATTTATGAAGAACAAGTTATGCCATTTTTTTACTCCGTGAGTTAAAGACTAACAAGGTTGGTTGATAGCTTTAGAGAAGAGAACATTTTTTCATCCTCATTTGTGAATTTTTTTTCTTAATGATAAAAAAAAATCATCTTTCAGGGTTGGAAGGCATAGAGAGTGCTGATGAAGTGGTCACATGCAATGTGTGTCAATTAATTATCAATTTCAATGTAGGAAAGAGGCATGCCCATGAGGTGATCACATGCCACATTGATCAATGGATTATCGAAAGTGATGAAAGGAGTGATGTGAAGGTTGTGACTGTTGCATATCATTCAAGGTAGACATCCAACGAAACAAATGGTACAGTGAAGGAACCAAGTGGGAACCGGAGTGGATGAGACTACAAGACCAAAGACGAATTGGTTCTGAAAGGTAGTGCAGGAAACCCTCACTATGGAAGTGAAATAGATGGTACAATGAAGGTTCTTAGTGGGAACTAGAGTGGACAAGACTACAATATCAAAGACGAAGTGGTTCTGATGGGTAGCGCAGGAAACCCTCACTATTTTCACAATACAACACAAGATATTTTAATAAAGATTCCTTTATTGTGAATATAGATTTTTTTGGGTTAATTCAAGTGGGAACCAGAGTGGATGTGATGGCTTCGAAGCAGCAGGATCATGAGATGAACATTGTTTTATGCACATTATTTTCTGCGACAATAGGAATTTTTGGAAAAATGGGGCATCTTGGCCATTTTAGCGGAGACTTGTGTGTATTGTGTATGCAGAATATGAGGAGAAAGGCTATTCCCTCTAGGGATATGGTGTGGCATGATAAAGGTAAAAAAAAATCATGCACAAAGTTCAAATAGACCAAGAAGGGCATGCTTCAAGTATGTCATTTGGCAGTCACAAAGAGGCCACAAAACAATTTTAGTAGGACCTGTTGGAATATAATCCGTCAGGATTATACGTTATTGTAAATATTAGGAATATGAAGAGACTCTCAGATGTGTGATCCCAAGAGTCATCATAGATGTATAAATAAAGGAATTCTATGGAGAAATAATATGAATTCGGGAGTTATTCCACCTGACAGTGGTATCAGAGAGATTCATAACTCCTGCATGCCAGTCCATTGCCAGACTGCTGCTTCATAAATTTGTCTATCCTCTGCTCGTCCCGCTTTGTTTGGAGTGCAATGTTCTTCCTGATGTTGCTCCTTCATTGCTACTGCACACTTTCAGGATATTCTGCTGCACACCTACCTACCAGTCGCCAGCCTACCCTCCGTCTGTTCATCCTGCGAGCCTACTTGCTATATGTGTTATTATCTTGCAGAATATAGACTCATTGCGAAACGTTTTAGGTATTAAGTGTTCCTTCTCCGTGTTTTTTTTTTGAATTTATGCGAGATTCATTTCACAACAGATAATCCACTCTGCTACCCACGTATCCACACTCCTATCATAGTCCATGAACCCTACTATTTGGTTGGTTTAAAGTTGAGGCTCTTTATTTCTTGAGTTGTGCGAACTGAATAATTGTATATGCTGCCAAGATAATGAATATAGAGCTGAGATTGCATTTGATAACTGAGATTTATTTTGAGAGCTGCGAATTCCATGTGTGAGTGACCTCTCTTGGTTGAATTCAATATCAACGCTGAGAGCTACGGACTCAATGTTCCATATAAATCTGAATGAGAGCCATTTGTGAAGACTAAGAGAATGAGGTGAAGATTCACACCATCATTTAGCTACGTGGAGAGTGTCTACTTCCTGAAATGTTGCGACTGAAGCTGCTCGTTCCCGAAGCTGCATTTTGAGTCCACTCATAGGCCTGAAGCTGTGATCACATACTATGTGAGAAGATTGCTACGACCTCATAAGATGTGACATCCACATTGTTGGTACTGATTGCGTTGAAGATTGAATTATTGGAACTAAGAGTTGAGGTTCGACCTCCTCCCACATAGATAAGAAGGCTACGTTCTAATCTCTTGAAGAAAGCCTGCTTTTCTTTGACTTGCTCCTTTGCGTTGGTGAGAGATTGTTTTCTACTAGTTTGAAAGCCATTGAAAGCACATTTAAAGTTGGTATTGTAGGCTGGAGAGGATTAAGTTTGTATTTCAAAGTTTGTATGACAATAGCAGAGACATTGACATTGTTGTAAAGCTTAAGGAAGGTGGCAGAGACTTAGACCCGCACCTTTACTCTTTCTTCTTTTTCTCCTATTGTTTTAGTTGCAAGATTCAATCACAGAAGATGCGATCTATAGCATCTGTAGTTGGTGCCACTCTCACTGGAAAATACACTTATCCAGAATGGTGGAGGAAGATCAAATCTGCCTTCATCTACAATGACCTTTGGGATGGTATTTCCGAAGGCACCACAATAGAGACGGAAGTTGGAGGCCCCATAACCAGAGACCCAGGACCTCCAGAATCCGAGAAAGAGAAGGCCATTTGGAAAAAAAAGACAAGAAAGCTTTAGCGGTAATCACTGCCACAGTCAGTGAAGAGGTGAGCCAACACATATTGCCTGCAAAGTCATGTTTTGAAGCACTAAAAACGTTAAAAGATCTGTATGATTCACACTCTGAAATGGAAGTTATTCAACTAATGCTAAAACTATTTAGTTTAGAAGTAAAAGACAATGATCCCATGTTACTTGCCTCTGAAATCAAAGCTATCATGCACAAGATTCAAGCCACTGGTATGAAACCAGATCTTCCCCTTGCAGCATTTGTAAAATATTTGTATCCTTCTCACTCCAACTATCTTGAGTCATTGCAAGCAAGTGACAAGTTCAAATCACTGCCATTTGACACCCTGGTAGAGAAGATAGCTGACAGAGAGAAAGCTTTTGGTAAGAAGACAATTGAGCATTCTGGAGAATCACTTTGCTTTGCTAAAAAAGAAAAGAACCACACCAAAGACCAATCCAAAGATCATCCCACAGGAGAAAGCAGCAAGAGAGGCAGAGGAAGAAGAAACTTCAGAGGTAGAGGAGGCAGAAACAACTCCAGCAAAAGATCAGATTTGAAGTGCAAGCGTTGTGGAAAGATTGGACACACAACAGATCAGTGTTGGGCTTCGTGGGACTCCATCAAAGATAGACATAACCAGAAGAAAGATGATAATAAGAACCAAGATGCTAGTAAATCTTCAGATTCTGCTCATTGTATTGTTGCACATTGTAATCTTGGTATTAATGAAATGACTTCACTTTCATCTTACACAGATTGTTGGCTACTTGATACTGGTGCAACATCACACATGAATTTTAGAAAAGACTGTTTTGAAGAACTTAATGAAACAATAAATGGCATAGTTTACTTTGCAGATAAGTCAAGTCTTAAACCAAAGGGAATGGGCACCATTCGGCTGAAGATGCCTAGATTCCCTGATTTCTTGTTGAAGAATGTTCTTTATATTCCAGAGTTGCAGAGAAGCCTGCTGTCCTTGGTGCAGATTCGACAGCAAGGCCATTCCATCCACATGCTTGATGGAATCGTAGAAATAAGAAAGTCCTCTGACAACCAAGTCATCATGACTAGATATGAAGATGGGAAGCTGCTGAAGCTAAAGGGTTCATCTGCAAAGGTTCATAACTATGCCTACCTCTCTCAAGTTTATTGTGGCATATAAGATTTGGTCATCTGAATTATAACATTCTTCGTTTGTTGAGAAAGAATGGTGTATTTGGTTTGCCCACCATTCCCAAAGAGAAGAGCAAATGTGATGCATGTATATTAGGGAAACACAGTAAGCTGCCATTCCATGAATCTAATTTCAGAGCAAGTAGGAAATTAGAATTAGTGCATTCTGATTTATGTGGCCCAATGCCAACTCCTTCTGCCAATGGGAATAAGTATTTTATGACCTTTGTTGATGACTACTCAAGAATGTGCTGGATTTACTCATTAAATACAAAATCAGAAGCATTTCAAACATTCAAGGACTTTCATGCATTGATAGAAAAACAAGCACAATCTAAAATTGGTACACTTTGTACTGAAAATGGGAAAGAATACACTTCAAATGCTTTTGAAGATTATCTTCGCCAACATGGAATTGCACATCAGACTATAGTTCCCTACAATCCTCAACAAAACGGTGCAGCAGAAAGAATGAACAGAACCATAATGAATATGGTACACTCAATGATGTTTTTTAAGAATGTAAAACTAATGTTTTGGGGTGATGCAGTGAAATGTGCAACCTATTTGAGAAACAGAAGTCCCTCAAATGCTCTTGATAACAAGACTCCACATGAAATGTGGTTTGGCCATCTCCCTTCAGTCAGGCATCTCAAAGTTTTTGGTTCCACCTGTTATGCTTTGATTCCAAAGGAGCAAAGAAACAACCTTGGTGCTCGAAGCAGAAAATGCATTTTCCTGGGGTACGAAGAAAACTCCAAGGCATACTGTCTGTATGATGAGTTAAACAAGAAGTTTGTTATTTCCAGGGATGTAATTTTTCTTGAGACTAATAAAAATGACCAGTCCATTGAGAGACAGCTTGATCGTTTGGAAAAATATCCTCATCCAAAGAAATATTCTGAAAATGAATATGAAATTCCAAACCTTGAAGGGGGGATTCCTATTCTAGATCAACATTTGGAATTTCCATATGAAGCACCAACTCCCCCGCATGAAGAAGTTCCTACTACTTCACCTAAACAAGAGATTCAACTAGATGATGTGATTGAGAGAATTGGAAGACTCAACCTTGAAGGAAATGAAGCACCACCAGCTGATCAACCAGAACCATCACGGAAGATTCCTAAATGGGCCACAAAGACACTTGAAAGTATCCATCTGGATGAAGTTGGAAAGACGGGAATGAGAAGTTCAAAAAGACATGAAGATGGAGGAGAAGCAGATAATTCAGGTGATGACATGGATGTATCATTTGATTGTGAATTTAATTTATCTGCTAACTTTGAACCAACTTCCTTTGAAGAAGCTTCTACTCGAGTTGAGTGGAAAGAATCTATGCATAATGAATATGATGCACTCATGAAGAAAGGAACTTGGAAGCTGGTTGACCCTCCAGTTGGAACCAAACCAATTGGCTGCAAGTGGGTGTACAAGAACAAATACAGATCAGATGGCTCACTTGACAAGCACAAAGCGAGTCTTGTAGCAAAAGGCTATGCACAGAAGGAAGGAATTGAATATGAAGAAATGTTTTCTCCTACAACAAAATGGGCTACCATCCGTACCTTACTCTCTTTAGCTGCTCAGAATGGGTGCAAAGTTCATCAGATGGATGTGAAGACTGCTTTCTTGAATGGAGACTTGAAAGAGAATGTCTTCATGTCTCAGCCAGAAGGCTTTGTTGTGAAAGGAAAAGAACAAAAGGTATGCAAGCTTGTCAAATCCTTGTATGGCCTAAAACAAGCGCCTCGCGCATGGTATGAAAAATTAACCGAGCATCTTTTGAAGTTAAATTTCGAACATTTTGATCTTGATGATGTAACACTATTTATAAAGAAAGTTGGAAGATCTGTTGTGTATCTTGTGGTGTACGTAGATGATCTTTTGATGGCAGGGAACAATGATAGCTATATAGCATCCATAAAGAAAGATTTGAAAAATATCTTTGAAATGAAAGATATGGGACATATCCACTATTACTTAGGAATTGAAGTCACTCAACATCCTAAG